>PVKH010033620.1:0-11982 GCA_004027955.1 Chaetophractus vellerosus | reverse complement strand
TTTTTTTTTATAAACCAATTCTGGCATTTCTTCATATTTTAATATACCAGGAACCTCAAAGTATAGACTAAGGTTTCCACCTCTGGGGTCTCTCTCTCTCCAACCCTGAGAAATGCTTATTAAAATGACTGGTCAACTTTCTAGAATTGAAACAATCATAAAACCAAAATAATGGGCAATGAATTGGGGGGAGGAGCTCATCTAAATGTCAAATTAAACTTTTATAATGAGAGTTTAAGGGATTAAAACTAGTTTTTAAAATTTAAAGACATTCTATTGCTGGGATGTCTGCCAGCAAAACATGAAGTCCTAGAGAATCCATGGCACTAGTCAACAAAAGACTTCAGTTGCTAGTTGTGTGACCTCAAGTAATCTCCTTAACCTCTCTGGGTCTCTATTGTCTCAACTACCTTAAAGAAGACTAGACTAACTAGTTTCTTAAAGGTTCCTTGTGAGTTTAAAATCTATTTTTCAATAATTACAGGGTCTTAAAATTATGTTCAACATATAAATTTTTAATAATTTCAAACAAAAAGGAAAAAGGAATCTCAAATACAATTGCTAAACATTCAGAAAGAACTCTTAATAATTGCAGTGTCATGAAAATCGTCCCTTTGGCTTCAATGGCATTTCCTTCAAATAACGCGTGAGCCACAGGAAAACTATTGTAACACTCTGAGAAGATTAAATAGTTAACCCGCTGGGACACCAAGTAAAAGACAGAATTCATAAATCCACTTCCCAGAAAGAAGCATTGAAAATAACAATAAGTTTGTTTTATTTTGAATAAAATTATTTTAGCGATACACTATATACAAATTCTCTTTATTATCATCTGTTCATGCATTTCCATTGATATATTTTTCTTCCTAATGTGAAACTCAGATGATGTCAGTTCACTAATTTTGAAAAAAAAAGACAACCATCTATAATTCAGTCATGCAGGTGAGTTTTAACATGTCTTAGAAAAAAACATCCATAATGAATGTTCTAAGTCAACCTCCTTGAGGAGAAATTGATGAGAATTGGAAGATTGGGAAAATTATGTTATGATATTATATCAAGATAATTTCTGCTTTCATGGCTTCACTAAACTGGATTTTCTAGTGCATCACTCACAACCCCATAATTATGCATCAAAATATTAACCAATTAACATGTAAGATGGTAAGAGATGAAGGGGTAGGATAATTAGACATGAAACCTGAACTTCCATGTATTTCCAAATAACAAATACATCTACCACAATTTATAAATTTAATAAACAGCATCTGAAGAAAAAGCATCAACTCATATTACATAAATAAAATAATTGCATTGACTTTCAACTAGCATAGTTTGCTAGCTCTTTAATCTCCTCTCTTTCATTTTCATTACTTCCTGATCCAAACACTAAGACATACGAGTAGGGCACATATGTTTTACCAAGCAGGACCTGATTTCAATTTTGAATGAAATATATTTGAAAGCAGGACAATATTTTAAATCATTGTCCTTGAGGAACATATGAACTGAAAAATACTACTGACAGAAAAAAAAATAAGGGAGAAATATAAACAACTGCAACAATAGCTTTTCACTTCCAGTTTGTGTCATAGATTAATTTTGTGTTAGTTCCATCATATTTTGTGCATTTAAAAAGGCTCATACTGCTAGTTCTAAGCTTCATGAAAGCAGGTGCCACACGTGTTTTGTTCATTGTTTATTATCCCTGGTAGAAAATATCGGGCACATAGTAGGCACTTAATAAATATTTGCTACATAAAGGAAGGAAAGGAAAACAAATGCCCAAACACTAGAAATCCATCTATTTCCATAAAACAAATGTTTCTAAAAGGTCTTGCTTATCCACAAGTTGTTTCATATAAATTTATATAATTTATTAAATGTATATTAATGGTTCGGCTTGAAAGACACTTATTACATTGAAATTAGTAAGTGAAATGTTTTAAAAACATTTAAAAATATGTTTAAGATAATAGACATATATAAAAACCTGAGTTTGCATTCCAATTCCAGTCCTTGAATAAGTCACTTAACTTCTTTAAGACTCAATTTTTCTTCTGTAAAATAGGGATAATAATACTGGCCAGCCTACCTCCTAGAGTGTCTATGTAGATTATATATTGTACTTTTGTATTATAACTATAATGGGACAAGGAGACAACAAAAGCCCAAATGTTGCTTCTTTGGTAAGACGAGTAGCCAAAACAAACATATTATTGAGAAAGTCAAGTTTGAAATGTTTAAAGTTCCTTCCTGTCAATATAGAAGCATCATTAGTGCCAAGAGTTCAACTGAAAAAGAAAAAGAATCACAGACGTAATACACTGTATATGTGAAGTTCTCATAACCCTTAATACCTTTAGGTGATCACCTAAACATGGGGCACAAGGAAATTTCATGGAGGTCACAAGGAAAATCAGTGCCAGAGATGCCCTAAAACTGAGCTTCCGACTGCACAAGCAGCCCTTAATCCTGATGAGAAATGCCACCTCTTTGGAGTTTTAGTAAGGTGAAAACACAGCAAATTGAAACACAAATTAGACCATATTACACTCTAATCCAAACTCACTGTCAAGGATGTGTCAAAGCCAGGCAAAGAAATCCTAGTTCTCAACCACATACAGACAACATCATAAAAACACAAAAATCTCCATTTTTGTCCAGCTCTTAATATATTTTGCAAGCTAAAGTTAATGTTGGTAATTCTTGAAAAGGAAAGTTTGAAATTTGTTGTCAGCTTTCAAATACAGGAAAGGGTAAAGGACATATCATCTCATGTCTCAGTTTAGAATTCATAATTTTTACTGATTTTTATCATTTTGAGCTAACAGAATAGTTCACACCTCCATAAATGCAGGTAATTAAGAACATAAAATACAGTGTACTGTAACACCTATTTTTGTTGATGACAGCTATCTAAGCCATCCATTCGACTCATAACCAGTAGCTTTCTACACCTACGCATCCTAAAGTGGGGGGGGGGGGGGGGACACATTGCTGTTAAATGTCTTACATGTATTTATGTACATATACATATTCATATACATGGCCACTCTGAAACAGACACTGATATTTTGGTATTTTCTTGGTCTAAGGGTGTGGTTAGCCTATGATGAGGTGGCTGTGAACAGTTTTATTCTATGCTTCTTTCTCACAGATCTTAAATTATAGAGCAGCACTATCCAATAGAAATATAATGTAAACCACACATGTAATTTTAAAACTTTTAGTAGACACATTTTATGAAGGAAAGAGAAGCAGATGAAATTAAGTTTAATAATCTTTTATTTAAACCAACGTATCCAAAATATTAATCATTTCGATATGCAATTAATACAAAAAGAGATTTACATTCATTTTTTTTTCAGACTAAGTCTTCAAACTCCAAAGTATATTTTACACTTACAGCACATCTCATTTTGCATGCTAGATTTTCATCAGAAATACTTTAGTCAGTATTTAGATTTCATAAACTCTGCAGCTGAAAAAGTAGATTCACAGAACCAAGTTGTTCCAACCATACTTAAAGGCCTTCCGACAACTGAACTGAGGACTAGTTTTCTTAAATTTAAATTTAGTTAAAATTAAATA
The DNA here is from genome assembly GCA_004027955.1 of Chaetophractus vellerosus. Lineage (NCBI taxonomy): Eukaryota > Metazoa > Chordata > Mammalia > Cingulata > Chlamyphoridae > Chaetophractus > Chaetophractus vellerosus. The sequence continues at coordinate 8,385 of PVKH010033620.1, read as the reverse complement.
AAATAAAAAATTCAGTTCCTCAGAGGGATTAGTCAGAATTCAGGACTCAATAACCACTTGGGGTTGGATAAAGGGGTTCTGGGGTAGTCTAAATCCATATCTACCATACTGATGTACAACACCTTGGATACACCCTGCCAAAAGGTATATTTGGAAACTGAATAAAAATTGTTCTCCCTAAATGAGAAATTTCTGCTGAACTTCTTTTCCCCAGAGCCTTATATGACCCATGCACTTATTCTGACACTACAATAGAGCCATCAACTTTAACACACTGATAAATGTCTACATCTAATAAAACACAAGCACCTCTAGGACTCCTGTGCATTTACACAAGTAGCGTCAACTCTCTATTATCTGTTATTACAATATTTAGAGAAGGGGGAAAGCAGGTCAAATGCCTCTGCTGATTTCTTTTCTTCCTCTGTCTACTTTATCCTACTGCTGAAACCTATGGCAAACTGGAAGCTGGAAAGATTACAGTCTGAGGAAATATATTAGTTGATGTCTAAACATCTTTCTCCCAGACATTTGAAGTGCAGGTCCTCTTTTTCTGAGTTCTGTCTTTTCTAGCAATCTCGAGATATGAATTATGTGTCAAGGCCATTCATTTGTAATTGAACCAGTACAGAACCAGGAAGTCAAGTGACCTAAAGCTATATCTCTGCAAAGCAAGTTCTTGCCTGTCACCTATGTAAGGTTAATGGTTAAAATCTTGGGCTGAAGTCAAACTTTCTAGATTGGAACCCTGGTTCTTCCACTGCTACCAGTTTAACTTAGGCAGATTACTTAATCTTTCCATGTCTCATTGGCAAAATGGTTTTAATAATTACAGAACTTAACTCCAAGATTGTTGTGAGGATTACATGAGATTTTCCATAATACAAAACCTCTTAACACACTGCACTGATCCTGGCACATGGCATCAAAACTTGGGATAATAGTGATGAGTATGTATGTCCAATTAATATCTGTATGCAAATTAATAGTACATGTCCAAACACTTTTTAAATACTAACGTCCTATATAAACGTAAGCTATTTTTATCCTATAAAGTTTAGAAATCAGCTCTGTTCAGACAACAATGTATTTCATGAAAAAATGTCCAGTTTTACCAAATTGGATCTTTGCATTGTGGCTTACTAAGTTCTATTAAAATTTTTATAAAGCCTTCCCCCCCAAAATCAGACACATTCATTCATTTAAAAAGTGCCAACATAGATACCAAAACCAATTTTTTTTAATTTGTCATCCCTTTAGGGCCATCCATGGTTCTGCCCCCACCCCTCATTGCAAGGAGCATTAGCTATAGCAGCATGATCAATAAGCTAGTCGATAGACTAGAGAATTCACGGATAAAAATTTTTAATCTGTAAAATGTCTGTTCCCAAAGCCGAATTTTCTGTTTTCATTCATATTTTATGCACCTTCTTCATCTACTTGACCAGATCTGCTAACAAGTGACAAAACTGGCCCTTGTTGGACTTTCCCCCTTCCTCTGCCCTGGTGCAGTCATTAGCAAGCATTAAAACCCCAAAGGGAAGCAGCAGCAGTGACTGGGAGAAACAAACTAATTCATCAATCTGCTAAGTAGCCTTAGAATAACCAAGAAGGCCAAATAAAAACTTCAGAAGTCTTAACAGATGATTCTAAACAGTCATAAAAATGTCACCTCCATGGGTGGTAGTTTCCTCATCTGTAAAATGAGAGAATGAAAAAAAAAAAAACCTTTAAAATTCATTTTATTCTTGAAGTTGATTAAAGATACAAAGTATATAAAGCTGCCATTTCTAGGCCTAACCAAGGTTCGTCATTATAATAACAATAGAAATGCTTCCATGATAGGATTTTTAAAATATTTTTTCTGAAAGACTATAAGGTGGAAGATTAAAAATAATTTCAAATTTCTTGGAAGAGAGATTGTTTTATAATCCTGAAAGTATAAAGAAATAGAAGTAAATTCGCCGGAGACTACCAGAGCTGTGAAAGCCACGCACTTACTCTACCACGAATGCTTCATTAATTTTTCAGTGTGGTGATGCTGCAATTTTCCATGAGCAACTGTCAGAGCTTTGCTTCTCCATACGTATCCAAACAGTGTAAATTACATTCAATACCTGCGTATCTGTCATTGACCACAATACAGTTTTAATGTATCCAGTATTTCGAAACCCACACGCAGGCACATATAACATTATTATTATATTGTATCCACCCTGCTTAACTCGGGATGCTTCGCTCGGTCACCCACGGAACATTTCCACCTGCTAGAGAGTGTTCTTCCTTCCATGTCTCTATCATCGGTGGGTTTTACCTGAGATATAAATCCCATCCCAACACCTGAAAGGCCAGCTCTGTCTCCCACACCCACAAGCTTGTGCGTGTCTGTTCGCAGGGATGCTTAATAAAGCATTCCATTTGCACCGATGTTTAGAACCCGACCTGGCGAGGGCAGGCCCTGCGGATAGAAGCGCTGTCAGTCCGGTGCTTTGTCTCCTGCTCAGAAGGCCGGAGGTGCATGTCCACGTACGGCAGACACTCCATAAATAATCTAAAGCAAAGCCCAGCCCAGCAGGCAAAGCCAGACAGGCGGCCGCCCGAGGCGACCAAGCCCCGGGCGCTGGTGGCTCGGGTAGGACCCCGCGCGGGGCGGCGGCGGCTGCTTTTGCCCTGGAGCAGTCGGGACGCCCCCCGGGACCCACGCAGCGCAGCCGCGGGCCACCTGCAAACGCCGACGGCGTGAGGGCGCCCGGGCCCCCCGCGCGCGCCAGGCCTGCAGCCTCAGTTTCCACAGTCGCCAGCCCCCAGCCGGACCGCCCTCAGGTCTCCCCACCTGGGCAGCCAGTGCCTCTGGCCGCTGCGGGTCCTCGCCGCACCCTCTGCCCGCGGCTAGCCCGCACCCCGCGCGCCCCCGCCGCGCCCGTCCTCACCTGACGGCCACCCGCACCGAGCTCTCATCCGGGGCGCCCCACATGCTGGCGGCGGGCAGCGGCCGGGGCCCCCGGGCCTGGGCAGCGCAGAGCTGGGGCGCCGCCGGAGGCCGGAACGGCAGGGGGCGGCCGGCTCACCTCCGCCGCGCTCCAGCCATGTCGGGCGACTGAATGGGAAGGTGGCGGCGGCGCTGAGGCAGCAGCAGGAGGAGGTGATTCACGGCTCGCGGGCCCCCGCCCCTTTTCCCTCGCTCACCCCCCGAGATCTGGGGCGGGGACGCGGCGAGCTGGAGCGGCGAGCGCGGCGGCGTCGCAGCGGGCAGGCCTCCCGGAGGCCGGCGAGCGCGCCCTGCCCCCTCCGGCGGGACGCGGCCTCCAGCGGCGGCGCAGGGCGCACGGGGCTGCTCCGGCCCCCCTCGGCCTCGCCACGCTGCAGCCCGCCCTGCCCTCGGCCGGGCACTGCCTGGCGCTGCTGGGCAGGGAGGCGGGCGGAGGGGGCGGGATGCGGGCAGCGGCTGCCCACGCCCGAAGGCGCGGAGCCCGTGCGCCCTCCCTAATCCTGGCCCTGCTGCCTGTGTCCTTTTCAAAATCAAAGCCCGATTCTCCCAGCAGCGCCAGGACCCAGCCAGCTGCTGCTCGGGTTCGGCTTTGTTTCCACCCTTAGCCTCATTGTCCTCTCCTCAGCTTGGACTTTGGCCCCCAACCCCCGCTGACCGTCCTCCCTCCCGGGAGTCAGTCATTCATGCTAAACCGGCTCCCGGGCTTGTCCACTGTTGCTCGGCAGGCAGCTGGGCTGTCCTGCAGTCCGTCGCCCCTCTACCAGCCGGTGTGGGCTATGGAAATGATTTTCTCTGAAATTCCTGAATGCGTTTCTGTTACATTTGCACGCCGATAAATGAACTGCACCCTGGTAGTGCCAAGTGTTTCCAGAGCTGAATAGCCACCAAGACCTGCTGTGTGGTAAATCCTCCCAAAGTGACTTTCTTTCGCCACTGGGGTCTGCCTTAAAAAAGCACCTCCCAATCCCGGGATTCTGTCAACGCTGGCCATTGTGGCTTCTGCGAGTGGCCATTGTGTTTCTACATACCTTCAGATAGCTCTGTGGAAACAGCCTTTATTAGTTTTCCACAGAGTGTCTTTTGTGGTCTGGCCCCATACATTTCTATAAATAAACATGTGGGTTCATACAAAACCGTATAATAGATTAAGCGGCACCATCCAAATAAAGACACTGGCCCACATATCTGCTATGTAAAATCATATCCCTAATCATCCTACCCAGCAGAGATACAACACTGTGGGACAGAGGAAGCAGCCCACTTTGGACAGACAACCAAGTATTTAACTGTCATAAGTGAAGGCCCACAAAAATTTATAATTATACATGGTTGTAAACGCATCCTTTCCCTTAATCTTGCTACCCCTGAGTCTTAATGGACACATAACTGAGGGTGAAGAGGGCAGAGATGGTGAATAGCCTTCTATTGGCCAAGTTAGGGGCAAAAGTCTCCTCTGGCTATTCTTTGGGTGGGCCTTTCTACACCTCAGTTTTTATTCATGGGCAAATCAGAGCTGTGTTTCATCCTGTCCTAACCATCTCATATCTGGGTGGATCTAGACTGGCCACCTGGCCTCTTGTATCAATAAAAGCTGCAGGGAAAGCAAGAAAAGCAAAGCAAATTCAGCAAGAAAACTAAGGAGAAATGTGTGTAATTTAAGTCCTTTTAAAATTTTTTTCTCTTTTAAAATAGCACCGTTGCATATGTCTCAGAAGTAGGACTGTAACAAAATAAAGAATACAGGCCCTTTCCAAAGGCAGAGTCCATCTGAGTGTTGGCCACTGGAATGCAGACCCAGAGCTGCCAGTTTTGTGTGTGTGTTGGCCTATTTGTTGCTTCTCAAGAGAAAGAGAAAATCAGATCTTTATGTGAAGGCTCCTTAGTTTTAAATATCAACAACTAATTCAGCACAATATTTACGTACTATTCAAAATACATCCCAGGCCAACTTCAGTCCCAAACCACCCAGCTAGACTTCTGGCCAAAACATTGGGATGAATAATGCTTGTGGCTTTGGGTACATATTGCACAGGGCATGGTTTCAGGAGAAGACCATACAAAAATCCAAATTCCCATTGTCAGTAATTTTCTCCCAAATTTCAAAATTTGAAAAATTGGCTGCTTATTTTTTCTTTACTTCACATTCCTTTATAACTGGTGTAACCCCTTTCCTTATGACTCATTTACTTTGAAGAAAACTCCAAGGGAAGAGCTTTTATCACAAGAGTGATTTAAATCTTATTCCAATCATTCACTCAATAAATATTTAGTGAGTGACTACAATATGCAAACAATGCTTGGCTCCACTGACACAGAGAGGATGAAGACACTATCATTGTGAATGACATTGCAACAACAGATATAGGACATTTTATATCATCACATAACCTGCAGAACTGTGTGGGAGAGAGTGTAGACTACAATGTGAAATATGGTCCATGCTGAATGGCAAAGCCCTAGGATGCTTTTATCAATTGCAATGAATGTGCCACTCTAATGAAGGATGTTGTTTATGTGGGAGGTGTGGGGAGTGGGGCATATGGGAATCCCTATATTTTCAGTGTAACCTTTATGTAATCAAAGTATCTTTTAAAAAATAAAACAAAAATTATTAAAAAAAAAAAAAGACACTATCATTGCCCACATGGAGTTTACAGTCTAGTGCAGGGAAACAAATCTGAGAATCCATAAGAGAAACTTTGATAAAAGTGTAATGAATTCCACCTGGAAGGTGAGCAACTCTTCAGGTACAGGCCACTCAGGATGGACTTAAAATATAGCCATTCTCAGTAAAAGAATCTTTATAAAAAATTATGATACATGGAATAATATGCAGCCACTAAATAGTGACATCTGTACATTTACCAAACCAGTCCACTTCTTTGTGTCTTGAGTACCACCACACTGGTCCAAAGCTATCCATCTCTCACCTGGATTATCGGAATATTCTTGTAAGTGGTTTCCTGGCATCTGCTCTTGCCACCCCACTGCAGGGAGAATGATCCTTTAAAACACAAACCATACTATGTCACACCTCTGCCGGAAACCTTCCAGTGGCTTCCTAATGCAACTAGAACAAATTCTTCTAGATTTTAAGGCCCTTCAAATTCTGGCCCCTGCCAACTCTGACCTCATTTATTGCCATTTATGCCTCAGCCACTACTTTTTGGTAACACTGGCCTTGCTTCCTATTCTTGAATACAAAAGGACCTTCTTGCTTTAGGACTTTGTCACCAGCTACTCCTTTTACTGGGAATGTTTTCCCCTCAGATATTCACATGGTTGCCTCCTATTCGTTCTTTAGGCATCAGCTTAAATGTCATCTCTTCAGAGCAGCCGCTCCTGAGCACCCAGTCTGAAATAGCACACCCACAAGAGCCAGCTGTAGGACTTGCAGGGCCCAGTGCAGTTGAAAATTCAAGGCATCCTCTTAGGAAAGCAGGATAAAGGTGCTGTTAAACATACTAAAATATAAAGATAAATATAAAGATTTTCCCTTTTTTCTGTGTACTCTCAACTTAATGGTGTTTTTTAATTTGTTGTTTAATGTCATGTGCCTTGTGCCTTCTACATGTGATTAGGAAAGCATTTAACTCATATTTGGATTGATAAAAAAAATTACACAATCCCTATTTTGGAGCTAATACATGCAAATGCATTTCATTCTTAATGACAGAAACACTGTGCAAAACGAACCCAGCTATTTTTATTTCACTTCTTGAGACATGCACATTCTACCAACACACTCTACCTTTGCTTACACATAAGTAGGAAAGGACTGAAAGCAAAAGGAACTATCTTTCCCTATCTTTGCTCTTCCTTTTGTATCGTCATTTTCAGTGTCAGTGGTTGACTAATACAAGACAGCGACACAGGAAAGGATATGATATAGTTCTTTGGTCGTTGTGGTTCTTAGAGCACCAGTGTCTTCTTCAAGTTCTGATTTTAAGGAAAGCACGGCCTCTCAGGGCTGCCAAGTAGTAGGCATCCCGTGCTTACCTCATAATCAAAACTGGCTTCGACTCTCTCAAACTCCCACACATTATGGATTCCCCCAAATTGCTCTCGGGGCATACTGAACCCTATATGCGAATGCGTTGGTAAGAAACAGAAGATATACAGATTGCCCATATCTCTTCTATTCATGCACATCAGCCCTCAGAAAACACGAGTCCAAAGATAAAACTGAGAATTTCAAGATGGGGACAGCAGAGCATTAAACCAAGAATGGGCCCTTCTGAGCTGCCACTGCACTGGTCTCATGCCCATGAAGCTGGACCCGTGGCCTGTTACTCTCTATTATGTCACTATTATATTTATTCATAGCCCTCTTCCTAGCAGATATTCCCTTGTTTTTATTTATTGTCTGCCTCCCTCCATTTGAATATGAGCTCCAAAATAGTAGGGATCTTATTTGTTTACTCACTGATATATTTGTAGCTCCCAAAACAGTGTCTGACACAATGTAAGGGTCATTAAATATTAGGGTAGTTAACAAGATATGAGACTATTATAAATCTCACCTTCTTTTCCAAAAAGAATATATTTCCTACCTCATTGAATTGTTTGGGGGATTGAAAGAGTTTTGCATATTGTATGTTAATGACAGAGCTCACTCATAATAAGTGTTCAATAAAACAAGCTAGTGTTATCATAAATATCTTTGTAAATTGGGGGTGTTTTTTTAAAACAATGCGAGGTGCTGGTGGTGGGTTGATGTATGGGACCCCTGTATGATGTTATGCATGTTTGCTTTGTAAGTTCACAACTTTTACTAGACACCTATTGTTTATGTTTGTTCATGTATAAATGCTATAGTAATAATAATAATAGGCTGGGTTGGGGGGAAAATACACCAAATATAACATACTTTGGTTAGTAGTAATATTTTGAGGATGCTCTTTAATCATTAGTTAAAAATGTTTTTCACAACAATGCAAGGTATTGGTGGCAGAGTGAGGTATGAGAGCCCTGTATGATGTTATATACGTTTGTTTTATAAGTTCACAACTATTACTATATACTTATTATTTATGTATGAGTGATATGCTTCAATAAGTTTTTTTTTTTAAAGCAGGTACTGATGCTTTAGCTGCACCTGCCTAAAGTATGTTTAGAAAAAGAGGGATACATCCTGACACACCCTAAACATGCAGCCCCAAAAGAAGCTACCAGGTACTTTAGGGCAGCTATCTCATCAGTTTCCTCCCCCTAGGCCATCTACCCTGTGTTTTTCTGGTTTCTACATTCTAATCAGTCATTAAAAGTTATTTGCCTCTTCCTTTTTGCTGCTAGCAGAAAGATTAAAAGAACTAAGTTCTGATTACACCTCCATATGCAAACAACTGGCTTTGGAAGAGCATGCCTCGACAGCAGCCACCGCCTGAGAAATCTTT
>PVKH010033619.1:0-11996 GCA_004027955.1 Chaetophractus vellerosus | reverse complement strand
TTTTTAAAGATTTATTTATTTTATTACATATCTCCCCTCCCCCCTGCTGCGGTGACGCGCCGAGAGTGGACACTGCGCAGGCGCGGCTTTCCCCGCTTGTGGGTGGTCTCTGCATCCGTTCACGGCCAGCTTTCAGTTCGCGGGTGGCTGGCTGCGCTCCATTCGCAGGCGACCTGCCCTGCCCGTGGCGGCTTTTGCCTGTCCGTGGCAGCTTTTTGCCCTGCCCACGGCGGCTCTGGCGTGCCTATGGCGGCTTGCCATTCTCAAGGCAGTCTGCCCGCTAGGAGAGGTCCCCGGGAATCGAACCCAGGGCCTCCCATGTGGTATGCCAGCGCCCTATCCACTGGGCTATCGAGCCGGCCCCAAAAGAATTTTATTTTTAACAAATGTGGCTTAGATGACAGTAAAACATTCTGGAATATAAATTCAAATCTTCTGGAGCAGTATATCAGTTGTCTATTGCTGAATAACAAACTACCCCAAAATTTAGTGGCCTAAAATATCAACAACAACAATTACTTACAATTCTGCAATTTAAGTAATACACTGCAAGATAGCTTCGCTCTTCTCCACAAGATATTAGCACGTACTACTTAACTTGTATGGGATGATCCAAGATTACTTCACTCATGTGTCTGGTGCCTCATCTGGGAAAGCTGACATGTCTGGGATTTGGTTTATTTCCTCTCTCCACAGAGTAATTGGACTTCTTTAGTGGTGGCTGGTGGCTCAGGGCCCCAAGAGATCCTAAGGTCAAAGCTGTCAGGCCTTTTAAGACCTAGACCTGGAACTGGTACAGTATCACTTTGACAACATTCTTTTGGTCAAAGCAAATTCACAGGCTAGTCCAGATTGACCTCTTGATAGAATGTGTAACATGTGCATGCAGGGAGAGTAGTAATTGTCGTTGGCAATCTCTGCAGATCATCTGCTATCAGTATTTCCCAAAATTAACTCTCTTTTTTTCTCTACATTGTTTGTTCTGATTATAAGTATTAAAATGTGATTTTATGTCTGTTGAAACTAGTAATATGAAACACAGACTTTGTATATTATGCAGTTTTGTGCCTTTTCCCTCTTCCATTTTTTCCTGTAATAAATTTTTATTGTATTTTACAAAAGTATCAATCCATGACAAATTTGAAAATTAAGATGATAAAAAAAGTTCCGCCATCATAAAAAGTTTGAAAAACACTGGTGTAGCTTTCAAGCCTTCTGTTCTAGTCAGGTTTAAATCCTGACAGGAGAGTGGAGGGAGGAAGTAGAGATCAGGTTGTTGATGGCCCTGGCTTACTCTCTGTGGGCCGTCACAGGCTGGCTCCTTCCCTGCTTAATGATAATGCACCTTTTAATGTGGCCCTCTAGTCACAATTTTTCTCCTTTTAGTTTACACTTTCTGCTCCCTCTCCTAGTTTCTCCTGCTTTGTCATGTTAACATCCTAACATAGACAACTAACCCTTGTGATTTTCCTTTAACCACTCCATAGTTTTGTGAATAGTCTTATATAACCTTCCTTGAATTATTCTCCTCTGAAAGTATCATCTGTTTCCTGTGGGAATACTGACTGAAACAGTTCAAGCTGAAGTGGTTAGACAAGGGCATGGATTTTCTTGCAAGTGTCTTTGTATATCACTCCAGATTTGGAAAGCTTTCATAAATGAAGATCTAAATCTTTCAAACCTTTTCCATTATATTTACGTCAGTTTTTTTTCCATGAAGTTTGACAGCTTTATAGAAACATTAAAAATAAACAGAATAAAACTGATAATTGGTGTAGTGTTGTTTTAAAGTTAATAACTAGACTTGTTGAAATTTAAATAGCTTTTATCATGATATGTTTACCAGAATTAAATATCCTAATTATCAAAGAGTTATTCTCTATTTTTGAGACAGCTCTTCCTGTCATACCCCAGCTTAATAAACTACAATTTTTCTTGATTCCTACTCTATTAGGAATAAATTACAAAACTAAAAGTTCTCAGTCAAGTGATCTGCCTGCAAACCCTGGCCCACAACCAGGGGCCTCTCTTTGCTTTCTTTTATACTTTTTATCTGAGTGTGCTGATCTTTTCACTGTTACTGATTTGTTTATTCTCAATTCCAATGTCATGTCTTTGTTTATACTGAGTTCTCTGTTTAGAATGATTTTGTATTCTTCCTTCAGTACTTAGATACTTGCCCAACTTTCAAAGATTTTGTTTTTGATCAAAAGTTTCTTTTAAATCAAAATTGTCTAAAGTCCTTCTCATCATATAGTACATGGATCCTGAGAAACAATGGTGAACTGACTGATTTGTGAATTAAAGCAACTTTACATTATAAATTCACTTTTTATTCCTCTTGGTAGCTGTCAGCACGAGTATTGTATGTTTTGTTTTTGTTTTTTATTTTGTAATGAAAGGGCAGCTTTTGTGTGCAGGAAAGACTTAACTGTTTCTTGAGTAATAAATTATTATTAAGCTTTAAAAAGATCCAATTGCAAAATTACAGTTTTCTTGAAGTCAGTCTAAACAAACTTTTTATTTTACTTATAATTATACTAAAATCTATAGAGAGTGTGAACAATCACTTTTAGGTAGGTCTCTTGTTAATATAGGATCAACCCAAGTTGAACAATCTTCATTTCCTTTAAATTAGAGAGCTCAGGATGGCATAAACTCTGGAAATGTACTATTGCTGGCCTTTAAAAATAGCTTTGTCAGTGTTTAAAATGTTTTTTTTTTCCCTGACTTTCATCACGTTGGAGACAAAGTGACTAAAATAACCTTTAAAATTTCTGAAAGAGTGAAAGAAGCTTATTTAATTTAGTTTGGATTATTTATTTGATTTTTTAAAAATGGCAATTGCCCTGGTCTATAATAAAAGGATAAGAAAGAATGTTTATTTCATTTGCAATTAGAAAGTGCATTAAATTAAATTTACTAAATAAACTCAGTTTCTCCTATGAGGAGCCTATCTTTCTATACTTCTTACAATTTTTTAAAAAAATACACGTTTTTTTAAGATAATTTTAAGGAGAATACTTTAAAGAGGTAGTCATAGTTTTACAAAATATTTAGCATTTGTTCTTTAATTATCAAACTTAAGCTTATTTACTTTTTCTATTAAAGAGACATTACAATAGGGAAAATGACAGACTTTATTTTCATAATACTTTTCTACTTTTACATAAGAAAGCAAATTCTGCTTGACCATATTAAGCTTTTCCAATATGTCCTACAATTCATTGATTGTTTCCAGAGGCAAATTATCTATTAAAAGAAAATGTTTTTCTGTGATTTCTTTCAAATTGTCATTTAGAATAGTTATAAGGTCCTCATGTTTTATCCTTTTACCTGGATTTCTCATTAAAGAACCTTACCTTATTGCTCATGGCATTTGTTTCTTTGAATGATTTTAGAGGTGAGAAAATACATTTAACTTTAGAGCTATAATGACTCAGAATTTTCTTGGAGATAATAGAAAGCCACATTGTTATTTTACAATTTACAGTGTAAAATTTTTTTCAAGTACTTATTGTGAAGTAAAGGATTCACCTTTCTCAAAAATAGGATTGGCCTTTGCTCTTGGCTACCTGAAAAGAGAGACTGTTTAAGAGCTGGGGAGGGCAGGGGGGGTAGGGTTTGGGCCATGCCAGACTGGGCTATGCCAGACAGTCTATGCTAACTTTGTGATTTATGATTTGATACGAACTTAACTTCAATAGCATACACAAACACAGTTCCTATTCTCCTCTGTCCCCCCAAATTTTTGTTATACTTATTACAAATTATAACTTTATGCAATGTATTCCCAAACCACAGATTTATCATGACTTTGTATGCATTTTCTTTGCAGAACCTTTTAAGTATAGAAAATGGAGTTACATTTAAAAACAACAACAATACAATACTACTAGCATTTAAGCATTGCTTGTAGGGCAGGTCTAGTGGTGATGTATTCCCTCAACTTTTGTTTACCTGGGAATGTCTTAATCTCTCCCTCTATTTTGAAAGACAGTCTCATCAGATATAAAATCCTTGGTTGGCAATAGTTTTCTTTCATCAATTAAAAAATTTCATCCCACTGCCTTTTTGCATCCATGGTTTCTGATGAGAAATCAGCACTCAATCTTTTTGAGGTTCCCTTGTACATAATGCATTGCTTCTCACTTGTAGCTTTCAGGATTCTCTGTTTGTCTCTGACATTTCACAGTTTGAATATAATTTGCCTGCCATTGATCTCCTTGAGCTTATCCTATTTGGGGTTCATTGGGTTTCTTGAATGTATACATTCATGTCTTTAATTAAATTTGGGATGTTTTTACCCACTGTTTTTTTAGTATTACTTCTGCTTCTTTCTCTTTTTCTTCTCCTTCTGGGTGTCCTATAATGCTTATATTGGTATGTTTCATGGTATCCCACAAATCTCTTAGGCTTTATTCACTTTTCTTCATTTGATTTTCATTTGCTCTTTAGAGGGAATAATTTCAATTGTCTTATCTGCAAATACAATGATTCTTTCTTCTGCCAATTCCAGTCTGCTCTTGTAACCTTATTGGGCATTTTCTATTTCACTTATTGATGTCTAAAAATCTGGTATATCTGTTTGACTCCTTTGTATAATTTCTCTATTGAAATTCTCATTTTGTTTGCATTTGTTTTTCTAATATCCTTTGGTTCTTTCTCCATGTTTTCCTTTAGCTCCTTGAGCATACTTAAGATGATTTTTAAAAAGTCTTTGTTTGGTATGTCCAAAATATTGTCGTCTTCTAATGTTTTATCTTGTTCCATCAGATGGTCCATCATTTCCATTTCTTTGTATTCCTTGTAATCTTTTGTTGCACACTGTAATATTTTAATGTATTAACTCTGGAATTTAATCCCTGAGGTGACTGTTCTTTCAGTCTGTATCCAGTCAATAATTTCCTTAGAGGCCAGGAGCTAACAAAAACAACTGTACAGGTACAAAAAACCACCTTTCACAATCTTCGAAGAGTGGCTCTGCATTGGCTGGTGCTCTCTTCAAAGCTTAGCCTCCTTTCAAAGGACCTAAAGAACAGGCTGAGGTGAAAGCACAGAATCCTCTCCAGTCTTTTCTGAGCATGTATTTTTTCTTGGGCATACACTAATGGCCTTAATAATTCCCAGTGTACAAGGACCCAAATGTCCCTTCTTCTCCCTATGAAATAGTCTTGTCCTGGGAACTTCATTGTATGCCTTAAATCCTGCAAGCCTTTACCTCAGGTCACTGCAATTTGATTGTTTGTTATACTGATTTTGCTATTTTTAAGCTACTTCTATCTGCCAGGCAAGTTCTGGGATGGTAAACCAGAGATGAGTATCCTACTTCAATTATTCAGGCTGCCACCTGAGAGTGGAACAGACATACTTGCAACCCACTATGTTCTTAAAAGTTACTCTGCTCCTTCCGGAACTGAGACCAGGTACCCACACTGAGAGTGCAGGCTGGCTCCACATGGTGCTGGGGAATGTTTGGGGTGGGGGGCACCATGGGCACCACAAGGTTTTCCTACCAATGTTAAGTTGCTTTTTTCCTGATTTGGTGCTTGCATAGTTACTGCAACCTTTTAAGTCTATGTTTTGCCCTTCAGATGGTTCATTTCCATTTCTTTGTATTCCTTGTAATTTTTTGTTGCATACTGTGAAAGTCATCTTTGCCAGTTTTTGCTAGTTATTCAAAGACTTTTTACGGTGAAATGGAATCCTGGAGTATCTTACTCTGCCATCTTGGTTAACTGGAAGCCATATTTCATCTTTAAGAAGTATGACTTGTGGCTAATAATCCCCAACATTCAAACATAGGCCAACCAAATTTGTATTTTCTTTATGAACTTGCTAGACACTGTGTATGATAAAACATATACATAATATATGTCTTTCCCTATACGAGTTTACCAAGTAGCTGTCTAGATATTATATATATGTAGCTGTATATAAATAGCCAAAATTCAGTTTATATAATTATAAGCCAAGTGTGAAAAATTAAAGAGACCACTTCCAGATTGGTCCTGGATAATTTGAACAAAGAAGATTTGAACATAAAAAGAGTCTTGGTTTAGCCTAGTAAGATTGTAGTCTGTTTTACTCAATAACAACTATATAATGGCCATGTTCACTGGTTAAGACATTCTAGCAGGGCCCGGCTAGATAGCTCAGTGGATAAAGAGCGCGCTGGGATACCACATGGGAGGCCCTGGGTTCGGTTCCCGGGGACCTCTCCTAGCGGGCAGACCGCCTTGAGAATGGCAAGCCGCCATGGGCGGGCCAGAGCCTCCGTGGGCAGGGCAAAAAGCTGCCACGGACAGGGCAAAAGCCGCCACGGGCAGGGCAGGTCGCCTGTGAATGGAACGCAGCCAGCCACCCGCGAACTGGAGCCGGCCGTGAATAGAAGCAGAAGCCGCCCACAAGTGGGGAAAAGCCGCGCCTGGGCAGTGACCAAGTCTCGGCGCGTCACCGCAACGGGGGGGGAGGGGGGAAGGGGAGATATGTAATAAAATAAATAAATCTTTAAAAAAAAAAAAAAGACATTCTAGCAATCACGGAAAAATTGATCCTCCCAGTCTGACCTGATTCTCCCAGTGTGACAGGAAGTTTTATTGGGCCATCATTAGTGCCAACTATCTATTCTTTTTCTAGGAAAGTCAAGTAATTAAGGCAGGGACTTTGTGGATAATGACCTGGGGTAATTGGTCCCAGGGTCAATTCATGCATAATTACATTGAATTATTATATCCATATCTTACTGAAAAATGGAAAAGCTATATAGCTCCATTTTTACCTATTTTTATTTGTTTTAATCAAATAGTATACATATGGGAGCTTTTGTTTTTGTTTTCATTTGAAGGGAATAAGATGCAAGAGAAAGCAATGGATGGTTCTGGCTATATGATGTAGCTTAGCATTCCTCCAGTTAATTTAATTTGGGAAAAGATTGTTGGAGAGTTTGATGCAATCCATATTTGTTACACACCTTTGAATAATCAATTGTTTTACAGCAACAGGTGGTAGGTTCTATGCAGACTGTTTTTAAGTATTTGGAATGGGCCCAAGCGGTCAATTTTTCTTTGCATTTCCCTGCAGAATGTACTCTCTCAACTTCATTGAATTAGGCTAGTTTGAAAGGCAGTGCTCCCCCCCCCCCACACACACATACATATGCCTCCACAGCATTTTTAGAGATTAATGCATGTGTGTTTTAACTGCCTGTATAAAGATGCAAATATCCTTTGTAGGAAAACATATTAAATGTCCAGTTATTATTTATACCTTCAAATCTATCTAACTATCTGTCTATCTAAGAACCAAACAAACACTGGGCAAGAGTAAAATGTATCAATCTAAAGAATGCTACTAATATTAAGTTGTTGAATAAGACCTTCTCCTGCCCTCAAATCAAATTTGAGTTTTTATAAGAAAATTCAAAATTGTCTGAAGATAGGGAGTAGTAGAGAGTGGAAAGGGCCTGGGTGACTCCCTAGTCTGGTTTGCACATCAGTTGGAGTGTCATGTAGGAATATTTGGCCATTGGAGAGATGGAGTCTTATTTAAAATTTTATCTAAGAGAGCACTCCCTCCCTACTTTTAACTTCCAAGAAGGATAATTTTGGGTTCATAGCAGTTCAAGCCATATAAATTATTTCAGACAATTTGCTATACCCATGTGTTAACCAAGCATGATCACCTTAGCTTTGTGACATATGGAGGCAATTTTATTTACACAGACATCTATGACACAAAATAAGTCATTTTTCTTTAGCCTCAAATTAACTAATAACATCAATAAAGATAAACATAGTTCACATTTACTGAAACTTGATTCTGTATCAGGGACTGAGATCAGCACTTCACATTTGTTATCTCATTTGGTTATCAGAGCAACCCAACACGCTTTATTTTGATGAAAATTCACCTATACAAAATTAATAAATAGGGAAATTAAGTTGTTTAAATGAAGAAGTTGTATTGATTCATAAATTATTTTCCAATATATTTATATTTTAAAGTAATTTGGGCAATCTTTTTCAAAATTATAAAGAAACCCTTACCTCTATAAGAAGATCTTAAGAAAAAGGCTGAAAACCTTTTGAAATGGCTTAATTTAATTAATGTTTGCATTAGTGGCTATATGAACCCCCTATAATTAATACCTTGTTAATCACTCTCTCAAAGCTGTGAGTACAGATGATGGAGCAGCAAAGTTATTTCTCTGAATTAAAACAATAGATTAATGAAGGAGGATAAACCCTAGATCAGGATTTCAATTTGGTTTTTAATTTTGATGAAAATAATCTCTGTTAGAAATAAAAGATCCACAATACCTTCTTCTCAAAGGTAGAAGTACAAACCGCAATATTGAAGGCTGTAAAAGATTGAATGTGATGCATGGTGAAAATATCAGTAAACATTTAACCAGGCAAGCATTTTTATTGTGAACATCATTGTTTTAGTTTTAGATAGTGCTTTGGATACAAGAACACAAGTTTTTTCCAGGAAGATACCTAGAGTTTTATTTATTGTGGTGCTCATTTTATAGAAGAGAGAAATTGAGAGTTGGAGTTAATGGGGTTAAATAATCTGTCAATTTTCACATGGCATGTAAGTGGTAGATATAGGATGGTGTTCTAAGTTGTGAATTCTAGGGCTGGCTCTCTTACCTTCTATGGTATGAGTATCAAATTCAGTTTAATTCCCTTTCTCTAATTGCCACTGGTCTTTAGTGTGATAAAAATTAATTTTCATGTAAAAAGGATCACATCTTCGGCACCACCTATTCTGTAAGGTGGTCCTTTCAGGGTCAACACCATTTACTGTCACATATTAAATTTCTTTCTGGGGGCCGGCTGTAACCCAGTGTATAGGGCGCCGGTTCACCACATGGGAGGCCCCGGGTTCAGCTCCTGGGGCCTCTCCGAGCAGGCCTTGAGAGGGCAAGCCACTGTGGGTGGAGCAGAGCCGCCATGGGCAGGGCAAAAAGCCGCCACGGGCAGGGCAAGTCACCCGCGTACAGAGCAGAGGCATCCGCGGACAGAGCAGAGCCGCCCGTGAGCGGGGCAAGCCGCCTGCATAGTGAGCTGACTCGGTGCGTCGCCGCAATGGGGGGAGACAAAGCAGACACAGAAGAACGCAAAAATGAACACAGCAAGAACAAGCAGAAAGGGGGGGATACATAACAAAAAAAATTTTCTTTCTCATTCATCACACTAGGACTAGCACTGGACACACTGATTACTGAGTTTCTATCAGTGAAGAACATGGGTGGGCTGAGAGCAAGAAAACATTATTTAGAGACATTCCAAAAATATTTAAAAATATCATTAAAGAAAATATAATTCCAGACAGTATTTTTGTTCCACTGTTTTAATAATGATTAAAATACCTATTACAACTTGCTTTACTTGTAATCCAACTGCAGTATTCCTTGGTATGTATGGATACTATACAAACACATGCTCTTGCTGTGTTAAGCACTATTGAGTGAAGACATAAATGTTAATGTTAGTTGAACTACCTATTGCACATTTCTTGTTTTTTCCTAGATTAGAATATGGATTTTCATTTAATTTCTTAATTATATATTTAGTTACAGAACAAACAGTTTCCCAAAGGTAGTTGTGTGAAGTATTTGAAAATAAGCATATACCCAGGACTTGAAAATATTCTCAGGGTGGTTCCGAGAATGTCATCAGTGTCTGATTTGTAATTCCAGGTGTATTGTCTGTAGGTTACCCATCCACCATTTTGTTCAAAAGATAGAAGGATCAGTTTCTCCCAATATACAGGCTAGTATGTGTTAGTATGTGAAAAAATAGAAGAAAAAAGCTACCATTTAGATAAGTATGTGTCTTGTTAGAGGGTGTTATTTCAGTTTTTTTGTTTAAAAGAAAAAGAATGGTTTCATTCAACATTTCTTGAGCAGATAAAGCTGATTAATAATAATATGATAAAGATATATTATATACCATTATTATATTTGCTGAGAAAATCTTTCAAATGAACTCTCCTCTTTTATGTTATTATACAAGGGTGTAATATTGAGACTAATGTCCTTTAAGAAAATGCATCTCATATATTTTGCAGCCTATTTTTAAAGCCAGATTTATATTCATTATATATATATACCCTAAGGCAATGAGTTCTTTAGATATTTACCATTTTTTCTATGTCTTTAGGAGGGGACATTTTTATTTGCATGGCCACATCTCTTCTGTGTGCCATAAATTTAATTTAAAAAAGATCACTTGAGAATGATTGCTCTAAGCTATAGTGCATTATTATTTGTTAAAGAGATTGTTGTTATGTAGGAAAAATGTTATTTCAGTTGCATCAGTGCTGTTTGCATTCAACTTGTAAAATGCATGGAATCTTTAACATGGTAGCAAAGATTTGAGATACTCTATTTGCAACCCTCTACAACAAGTATCTGCAATTCGGCCTGCTGAAAAAAATGAAAAGAAATGAGACATCAAAATGTTACATTGGAATATCGTGTTGTAATCAAGTGCCTCAAACATGTCTTAAAGAAGAATGGCTTCTACTGTGTGTCTGCACACTAGTTTTGTCTTTCATATTAAGATTTATGCTATATGGATTTGCTTTAAGATAAGAGAAAAAGGAGCGGCTCTTCACCATGGGAGACACTACTACTCCTTTATCTCTTCCTTTTTCTTCTTCTCTCTTATTTTCAGATGTCTCTTTTCATATCAGAAGTCTTACTGAGTGAATTGAAGTATCAGCCTCTGTTATTACAGGCATTTCCCTTTGTTCATGATAAAATTCAGTGATATCTCCTGTGAGAAGTGATGGAAAGAAACAGATTTGTGTTAAAGGGAATCGAAATATCATTTATAAATAGCAGAATGGAGATATTTTTGCTTTTTTTTTGACAAAGAACATTTTCTATCTGATGCTGGATATAAAGTTGAATATTTTTTGCTTTAAAACAGATTTGCAATCCAGAGGGGGTTTAAGTGCATGACCTTTGCTCAAGAAAGCATATAAGTAAAATGGGTTCTCAACTTTCTTTGGCTTGCAGGTACAATTCTGGTGGACAACATGCTGATCAAAGGGACAGCTGGAGGACCAGACCCCACCATAGAGCTCTCTTTAAAGGACAACGTGGATTACTGGGTGTTGTTGGATCCTGTTAAACAAATGCTTTTCCTGAACAGCACAGGCAGAGTTCTGGATAGAGATGTTAGTTTTTGTTTTTTTTTAATTTTTCCCCTTTTCCTCTGTGTCACAACTTTATTATATTTATCTGCATGAGTTTATTGATTGCACATAATATCTTATTTATCTAATTTGGGTTTATTAGCTTGGCCAAGAAAAACTTTTTTTTTTAACTCCTTGAAAGAAGAATAAGAAATGAAGGGAAAATCGGTGTCTCAGAGAATCATTATACAGTATTTTCTTCTAACATCCTGAAAGGTGGTCAAATTTCCAATCAAGGAGAGAATATATTGCTTAGAGTACAGGGTTGTTGAACCTTGGAAAAGCAAGATAATTGTAGCTGTAATCCATTTCTTTCCAACAATGGTGAAGTGTGAGAGTGCCATGTCGGTGTGGCCTGAGGACAGAAAGTTTGTTCTCTGCTTTTACAAGTGGTAAGCATTGGTTGAGGGGTGAGGGTTTGTCAGTATACTTGGATGGTTGTTGAAAAGAAAAAGATGAGCAAATTTCCTCATCAGTATCACAGCTCAGTAGTTCTCAGACAGCATAACCTAAGTATTTTGTTATTAAAAACAGCTAAATTACCAAATTTTCTGAATTTCTCTTTTCTGAAAAATTTAATGAAAAAAAAAACTTGTGTAGATTTAAATAGATCTCTAAAATAACCATCCCAGCCTTTTTTGAGTGAAGCAAAGGAAGTAGTAATCAATAATTGCACAGAAGCCTGGGAAAACTTGGCAAATGCATCTAAAGTTCCCTAACCCCAACTTCCCAGTTTATAAAATCCGAATGTCAGATGTTTAGCTTTGTGGACCTGACTCATC
>PVKH010033618.1:0-11984 GCA_004027955.1 Chaetophractus vellerosus | reverse complement strand
CAGGAACAGGTCTGGGGTTAAGTTCTGGTTTGATTGTCTTCTACTACCTGTTTCTGTTTGTATCTGCCAAATTAGTCTCTCAGTGCCTCTGCAAAAGAGATAAGAGCTACCTGGGCTCTTTGGTCTTTGAGACAATCCTGTGAAAATGGCTTGGGGTTTCTCCACCATTTACCAAAAGGACATGCTTTCTTCATCTGTGGAAAAGGGAGTTTGAGCCTCTGTCTAGAAGTGCTGTGTAGCAAAGCCTAGCATTGTTCATTCCCAAGGGATGTTTCAGGCAAGGGACATCAAAGGTTGTATCCTGGACGGGTCTCCGTCTTTGCTTACGTCTGCTGCCAGCTTGCTGCTTGGCAATGCCTTTGTCATAGAATACAGGAAACCTGGCTCGCAGGAAGAAGAGCTGTCCTAGGGTGTCACGGCTGTCCACCGTGCTGGATGGTGGACAGACCTCTGTCTGCTCCCCCTAAATTGGTGGGGGACCACAGGAGAAGGGGCGGCCCGGCAGGGAGCTTCTTGGACATTTAAAACACTTGGATAGACGGGGGGTGAAAGCTCAGGGAGAGCTGAGAAACCGGTGTGTGTCATAGCTGATTGATTATTAATTACTGTCATCTTGAGGCAAACATAAAGGGATTTTGCTGGGGGTGTGGGGGGGAACCATTCTGACTGATGTCTGTCTCTTAAGAGTTTTGAACCTTTGAATGCCTCTTTTCTAAAAAGAACTTTCTATTACTTCTGGAGCTTGGCAGGAACAAGGGTGTCCCCCTTGATCTTTGCTCTGCCCCCTGCCCCAATTCTCTGTAAATATTACCTGGC
Organism: Chaetophractus vellerosus; assembly: GCA_004027955.1. Classification (NCBI taxonomy): domain Eukaryota; kingdom Metazoa; phylum Chordata; class Mammalia; order Cingulata; family Chlamyphoridae; genus Chaetophractus; species Chaetophractus vellerosus. The sequence continues at coordinate 11,168 of PVKH010033618.1, read as the reverse complement.
AAGGTTGCTTGTTACGGTTGGGTTCTTAACAAGGGGTCAATGAGCTTCAATTGAAATTCAAAGGAACATTGTACTTGTGGGGATGTGTTGGTGTGATATATTTATTAAACAATACGCAGTATAGTGTGGACTTAGTAAGGGTTCTGTGGAACAAAAAAGGTTAAGAACCCCTGCTGCAGTGGTTAAGATAACACTTCCAGCTGTGTGACCTGGGTAACTGCTTTAACCTCTCTGACCTCTAGGTCCCGCCTAGGAAACACGGGGATTCGGGGAGGCCATGCAAGGAAAGCTTCTAGCACCGTGCCTGGCATATGGTGAGGAGCCTAAGGGCAAGTGCCCAGTGGCGGTTATTATTGGGTCAGCTATGGCCACCAAAAAGAATAGTGGCGGCTCCGGCTTTCTGCAGACTATGAGCTATTTGGGTCTCAAACCTAATGACACGTTGAGAGATTAGGTCATGGGACTCAGGAGAAAGGGGCAGACAGGGCGATGCAGTGGGAAAATCAGGGGGTTCAGCACCGAAACGACCCGCTTTTAACACCAGGTGACGTTTCTCCTTCCTGGTGGCTTCCGTCAGCCGTCCCCCTGGTCCCGGCCTCCCGGCCGGGAAAGCGGGGGTGCCCATGCCCGCGGCCGGGGCTGCCGCGACCGCCAGGAGCCGCGGGGCCTCGGGGGCTCTCGCTGGGCCCGACGCCCGGGGCGGGGGAGGAGGCGGCAGCCCGGGCCGGGAGGGGCCCAGGCCGGGGGCGGCCTCGGGCCGGCTCGCCCTGCCCTGGGGCCCACGCCCGAGCGGGAACCCCGACCCCGGCGCGACAGTCGCCACTGGCGGGGCGGAGAGAGCCGCCGACACTTATAGAGGCTGCGAGTCGGCGCCCCTAAGTGACAGCCCCGCGGGCCACTGGGGGGAGCCGCTCGGTCGCGAGGGGGCGCCCGGCGGCAGCCAATGGCTGGCGGGGCCGTGGGCGGGGCCGGGCCGAGGGCGGGGCCGCGGGCGGGGCCGGGCGGGCGGCGGCGGCCTCTGCAGCCTCGGCGGCGGCCGCGCCACATCCAGCGGCGCCCGCGGCGGGTGAGGGGCTCGCGGCGGCGGCGGCGACGCGCGGGCGGCCGGGGGTGGCGGGCGGCGGCGTGAGGGGCGCGCGGCGCGGGGGCGCGGGACATCCACCTGCTGGTAACGGAGCCGCGCGCGCCTCGGCCGGGCCGGGAGCCGCACGCGCCGCTGGCGGGGGGCCGCGCGGGGCTGACGCGGGGCTGACGCGGGGCTGGCGGGCCTCGGGCGCGGGGGCGCGGAGCCCCGCGGGGCCTCGGGCCGATCCCCGGGCCGCAGCCCCGGCCCCGCCGCGCGTCCCCGGCGCTCCCGTGCGCGGCGGGCTGGTCGGCGTCGGGGGAGGTGAGGGGCGGGCGGGTCCCTCGGGCCGGCGGCCCCGGGGTCGGGGCTGAGCGCGCCTCTCCCGCCGGGGACGCCCGGGGACGCCTCGCGCCCTGGCGCCTGGCGCGCGCCCCTGGAGCCCCGCAGCGCTCGCCCCCCGCACTTGCCCCAGTTGGGGTTTAACGCGCTCCTCTCTGCCGCGTCGGTAAACGGCGAAGAGCGAGCCTTCGTGCGTTTGGATTTGGAACCCAAATCTAGACGCGGCTCCTGTGCACCTTGTGGTTTCTGTTCGTCTGGATGTTTAAGAGTATTTTTACTAACAGGTTATCGTGGCCTAGGTTTCTCGAACCCACGAGTTTAAATCCGAAAACGCACTGTCCAGTGAAATTATGTAAGCTGCGTTAAAGGAAAAGATTACTCCCTTTGCAGGTGTGAAAGCAAGCAGGTTAAGACAGCTGCGTGTGAAGTTACGCGGGCTCGCCGCGGGGATGGCACCGCAGCCGCCTCTGGAGCTGCTGACGGAAGCAGGGAGCAAACGCTCAGCCAAGTTTCCTCAGCCGGGGAACGCGCTTTAGAAGGGAAAAAAGGTTTCCTACCCCCTGATAAAATATAGGACGGCGGCCCTTAAAGCACGGGCAGCAACACAGGTTTTTTTCAGTTCTGAGTCTAGAGTTGAAAGTCCCATTGTCTTTGGCAGGATGGAGAAGATGACTCGTACTTTTAGACTCCACCTTTAAAAAAACGCTGTTAAAGAATCAAGGTGTTAAGGGATAGTCACTGAGTATGGAAGTGTTAGATTAAACATTTTGCAGATGTGGACACTGATAGAAACGTGAGTTCATTTGTCTCTTGCATTACAAGCCAACCTACAGCTGCCTCTCATGGCTTAAGAGCATGTAAATCATGATTTTTGATTTTGCCTGGAGACTTCATTTGTGCTGTGCAGTTAACCTTCATTAGTTTGGAAACCCTAACTGAGAATGTTCGACTACATTCTTAAGGTCTTCTTTGTTAGAATCCGTTCTACTTCATTCTGTCTTCAAACCAGAGCTCACCTCTGGGAGCCAATATTTAATATTCTTTATGATTTTTTCATGTATTACGAATAGTCTTATCTATAGCTACTTCAACTCCAGAGTTCATTTATTTTCATTTACTTATCTGTTTATACTGAATTTAATCACTTGAGCTTTATTTATAATTAATAAAGCTGTATTTTAAAATATCCCTTATTTTATTATTCTGTCCTGACCTACTTCCCTGTTATTAGTGTATGTTTGTTCTAATAACCTGTATAAGTTTTAGATCTTTTACTAGAACACAGTCCTTCCTGAAGTAAAGTAGTAACAGAAAGTTAGAAGCATTTTTATATAAAACCACACCAGGATTAAAATTCCAAATTATGATTCACACAAGTTATCACCTCTGTTTTTATAATCAGAACCCGATATTGTGTGCTTACAGCTATAAGGTGATATATCAGGTACTTCATAGAATTTAGTTAAGATGATAGGATTTTGCCATGAAGAGGTTTTTTAAATTTTTTTTTTTAAAGAGGTCTCAGGCATTGTACATAGGAAACAGGCACTCAGCCACAGAGCTACACTTGCCATGAAGATTTTTAATTCTAAATTGTAGATGTGGGTGGGTTTGATGTCAACTTGCCTTTACCCTTATTAACAGTAGAAGGCGAATAAATTTGGTCTTAGAAAACAATGCAGTCTTATAGGTGAGAATGTCTTCGGTGCTCCTTGTATTTTGGTAGAAAGAGGAAACAATGTAGTGGGGTTCAGTGCTTCTAGAATGTTCTGCCAGAGGTGGAGCTGCTGGCCTAGGCCTTTCCAGCATGCCTGAGGCTTATAGGGGTCTTAACCAAAGGCTACAGGAAGTGAGAAATTTCTTTAAAGTTGTATGTTTAAAATTTGAAAATGTCTGTGAGCTTTGCAACTTATTGTGTAATAGATCCATGTTTGTTATAGAATATGTTTCCGTTCACACATCCAGTACACACTTCACACTTACTAGTGTAAAATTACCACCTGTTTAACGTGAGGCTTGGAATCTCCTGGCACTATTCTCCATTCTCTGGTGCAGATGGCCTAGTCTGAGGCAGAGGACAGAGGATAAGAGCTTGGACTTTGGGGTCGTCCACATTAGGGTTCTCTCTCTGGGCTCAGTTCCTTGCATGTAAGATAGGGTAAATAATATCTGCCTCCTGGGATGTTGTGAAGGTTTATTTTATTTTTTTGAGGTACTGGAGTCTTGTATGTGGGAAGCTGATGCTCAACCACTGAGCCACATCGGATCCCCTGAGGTTTTTTTTGTGTGTGTGTGTTTGCTTTTGTTTTTTATTTTAGGAGGCACCGGGAACCGAACCCGGGACCTCCCAGGTGGGAAGCAGGTGCTCAACTGCTTGAGCCACATCCACTCCTAGTTGTGAAGATTTAAAACATGAGGGACCCGGTGCCTGGGCAGTACTCAGTGCGTGGTAGTGGCGGTCATTATTATAATTAAACTATGTCCTAGCCATCTCTTATCACTACTGGAGATCATAATTTTCAGCGTTCAGAAATAGCTGAGGTGGTAGTTTCTGAATTGCTTTATTAGCCATGCTCCGCCCTGAGGAATTGTGCCTTGGGGGTTGTTAGGCATTTTTGGAGGTGAGTTAACTAACCTCACTTGAGTGTCATTTAGTGTCTTGCCAAGTGCATCCTGTGGTACCCTTGAGAGCAACAGGAGCCCCACGTCCGGAGTGCCTGGCCTCCTCCCAGAGACGGGTGCCACCTGTGTGTGGAGGTGCCCAGCCAAGCCCTGGGCTGGCCGAGCTGGTGGTTTTGCTTTGCCTCTTAATACTAATTTGGTTGACATTCTTTGAGAACCTGTGTGCTGGGCCCTGTGCTTAAGTACTTCTGTCTGCCTCATTTCAGTTTCCTCAACAGCTTTCTAAGCTGGGTAGTGATCATCTGGGTTTCCCGAGTTAAAGCAACATGAAGTGCTGGGTCCTAGGTCATACTGTACGGGTGGATTGCTGCATTTTCTAAGCACCTAAATAGCCCCACTTTAAACCCTGGGAGTAGGCTAATAACCGGGAAGACTACATTTATTCTCCTATGCTGGGTAAATAGCAAAAGCTGTAAGCTTTTTATTATTTAGGATGATATGTGAAAGAGGGGACAGGGCAGAAGGTATGCTCATTTTAGAAGACGGATGAATGCATGGGGCCCAGCCAAGGAGCGAGGAAGGGCTGAGCTGAGTCTAGGAGCCAGGGCTTTTGACCTGTAGATGTTGTAGTCTGTCACTTTTGTTAAACTATTTTAAACATTACCAATTGTTGTGCAATAGGAAAACTGGGGAGAGTGAAGATTTTGTTACTCAGAAACCATTGTGTGATCATTGGAGTTCCCAGCTTGGAATCTGTGGCCTAGTAGTTGTTTAATGAGCCCACAACAGCACCACCACCCCCCCTCCCCCCAAATAAGTAACTGCAACTTTCTTTTCACAGACAGAACTAAACCAGTCAGGAGGGAATCGAGCTTGAAATTTTATTTCCTGGAGAAGGGCCACATGATTCTAGTATCCTAAATGGCTAGTTCAGCTGTGGGTGTGAGCTCTATCAGTATGGTTTAGCCCGCCAAAGGTCTGTTTAGGATGGTGGATAATAAATGAAGAAAGCAATGTTTTGTGTCCCTGAGCAAGTTTTTCTTTCTATTTTTCCCCTGAATAGGAAGAGACATCAACGTAGGAAGACCGTGAAGCCGATCCCGGAGTGGCTTGCACACGTGGAATTGCTTCTGTCTCCTGCAGAGCCTGGGAGATGAGCCTCTCTTATTGATTGTTGTCACTGGCCTAGAGCCAGGACGGATTTAGTTGACTTCAGGCTAAAAAGAACACAATCTTGGTTATCATCGTAAACATATGAACCAGTGTGATGGTGAAATGAGATGAGGCTCCGAAATGGAACTGTAGCCACTGCTTTAGCATTTGTCACTTCCTTCCTTACTTTATCTTGGTATTCGACATGGCAGAATGGGAAAGGTAAGGAAGATGTGCGTGGCACGTGCTTCTGGCTTTGTAAGAGGTGGGACCTGCTCAGGGTAAATGCCCTAAGCCCTAGCCGCCCGCGTGCTGCTAAGCTGCTGGGGGCCTGACAGTTTCTTCCGGACACAGAAATGATTTCTTGGGTGAAGGAGAGAGAGAATTTCTAACTGGAATGGGATTTGTTTTGTTTTTTCTTTCTCATAGTTGTGCTTGGAGAAGCATACTGATCAGTGGTTTATATTAGCCATGACAGCCAAGTTGAATTAGAAAGACTTTTGTTTGGCTTTCTATTTTTATGAAACATAAATGTGTAATAAGCTTCCTTGTACTGGGCGTTGTGTAAAACACTTAAAAGCACACAGTGATTGCCTTCGTGGAATTTACATGCTAATTACAGTAATGACTTGGTGCTCTGTTGTTAATGATTTGAATGGCCTGTGTGTGTTGATAGATTGCTCTTTAGGCAAAAGTGTTTATGCAGTGGTGAGAAATTCTGCTTAGAATATTTAAAAAATATTAAGTTGTGTTTAGACAGTTGAGCTGTGCTCTCAAGGAAGGCTATCTGTTCATTTATTGGAACTGTATTCAGAGATGATGCATTTCTTTGCTATTTTTGAAGAGAAAGAAGTATTTAGAGTGAGTTTCCACCCACACTTTTTACCTTTCTCTTTTCCTTAAGCCCATCTAAAGAATCTTGATGGCAGGAAGAGTCAAGTAGGCGAGTTAAAGTAGTTGTTGTCACCTGGGTTACTTGAAGATGGTATCTCTGGCGTTATTCTGTTGACTGTTACTGACTCTGAGGAAGATGAAAAGGTTGATTCATGACAATTTTTTTCCTGATGTGTGTAGTATATATATATATGCATCTACAAATGGAGTATATGTGTGTGTGTACAAAATAAGCTGATTTAAGTGAAAAACACGCTCTGTGTTTTGAGCAAGTACTGTTCTTTTCTCACCTCCCTTTCTCTGAGTTGCGTTTTAGTTTGGGAGGAACTCTGGGTAAAAGCAAATGAAAAGATAACCAACTTGCTCACAGCCTGTTTCCTTTGTGTGCAAATATGTACATTCTTAGACTTTATTTTTTTAATTGTACCAAAATGAGAAGACTGACTGAGGAAGAACTTTGAATAGGTAATTAAACAGGCGATTGGTTGTCCCTGACGTGACTGAACGAATGACTGGCTCTTACAGGTCTGTTTGTGGACTATCAGAATTGGCCACATGAAAAGTGTGTGGAGTTTTTCTTATCAGGAAACTGGTCTATTCAGGGAGTTGTACTAGTGGAGAAACTTGACCCTTCTCCCTGTGTTGTGTTTAAGGGATTAAAAGTTTTGGAGTCTCCAATCCATTGATCTTGTTTCCTATGTGAAGGCATTATAAGCATTGATGTTAGTTTTCTAATTTTTACTATCTTTTTTAAAAAAATCAATTGGTACATTTTAATAAACATACAATTCATAACAAAACGTGCAGTCAGTGGTATTTGGTATAATCACATAGTTGTGTATTCATCACTTCAATCATTATTAGAACATTTTCATTATTTCAGTAATAATAAACAAAAATCGGACAAACAAGAAAATTCTTCACCTCTCAGTCTCTCTCTGTCTCCCCTGTTGTACATAGCTGCTATTTCTGGCTATTCTTGTGCAATTATTTATTAAGCAGTTTTATTGAGGTATATTCACATACCCTACCATCTATCTAAAGTGCATAATCCGTGGCTTTTAGTATATTCACACTGTTGTGCACTCATCATCCCCCAAAATTTTAGAATTATTTCGTTACTCTAAAGTAAAATTTAACTACCTTTTATAATCTAAATGAATTAAAAAAAAAAACTCACCTTGTACTATTAGACACAAAATAAGTCTGTCCTCTCTGATTTTCACTCTTTGACTAGCTCTCTAATCCTTCTGTGCATATTCGCTTCTCTGTTTTTCTGCTTAGTGTTTTGCCTAGACCCTGAGTTATCTACAGTTATGTAAAATTCCCTGGGTTTAAATGCTGTTCTTTATGTAACCTGTCAAACTGCTGAGCATTTGGATTCTTTGAAGATAGATCTGGCAGTCACGTAGCCTGGATTTTCCAGGGCAAGCCTGATTTCACATACTCAGTTCTAGGATACCCATAAACCATGTGGCCTGATTTTTACTTTAAAAGCCTGGTTTTCTTCCATAATCATAGATATTGCGGGGCTAATAGTTTTTGTTTTCCGTTCATTCACTCATCCCTTGTGGGTGCCAGCATTCATATATGCTGAGAATATGAATGGAATAAGACACAGACCGTAGGAGAAGATGCATGTAAACAAATACGATATCGGATCAGGAGGGAGGGAAGCAGTGACAGTGCTGGGCTTGTACTGTCATGAGCATATTGCGTGTATTGTCCCATTTCATCCTCGTTACAACCCCCTTCCTAACGATGGAGAGCCGAGGCGGAGTGGTTGAGAAAGCTGCCACGGTCATAGGTTAAGTGGCGGGGTTGAAGTCTCAACTCGGGCCGGCTGACTCCAGAGCTTGTGCCCTTAGCCAGTGGTCTCCTGCCCAGGGGAGCAGACAGAGGCTCCTAAGTGTTCAGGCCTTTCGTCAAAGGTGAAGGATGAGTGTGAAGGTGCTGCCAGGTGGCACAGGGGCCAGCGGGCATGGGTGGCAGAGGGACCTGCACGCACAGCCATGGAGTTCCGGGAGACGCTCACTGTGCCCGGCACAGAGGCCTGCCTCCGGGTCCTGCTGGTGATCATCGCATGGTTCTGCCACTTGGAAGAATGCCAGCGCTGCCCCACGGGATGGACATGGATTGGGGAGCATGTCAGGAATCCGGCCAAGGAAGCTGGGGTTCAGGGCCAGGTGCTGCTTTCAGCAGGTCAAACAGGATTCCTCCATAAAAATGGGGCAGAGTTCCAGTGATGTGGAATGGACAGGCTGGGGAGGTTGAGCTGTAAGAAGGTGTTGTGAGAGTGGGACAAGAGTGGATGACATGTCAGGCACAGTCCAGACAGGGGCGAGACTGACCGAGCCGGCACTTGTGGCTCCTGGGCTGTGTGCAGGGGCAGCTGCCCTAGCGTCTGCCTGGCTGCCTGGCCGTGGGCCTGGTGCTGGGGAGGTCTCTAAGGAGCATTTGCTAAATGAATGATTCAGAAAAAACTCTTTAAGTTGTTTTCTTCATTAGCATATTTCATCTAATCTAATATGCCTTCAATTTTAAGATGCACCATTATTTTAAGTACTCCTAAGCAGGAAAGGCTCAAGGTTGACCTTGTTTCCACATGTTAAAAATGGGGGGGAAAGTGAATGTCAGAATCAGTAGAATACAGTATATTCTTAAAGAAAACTAAGACCAGGTGTCCTAGCCCATTAGCTACAAAAATATAACCCTAAATAAAGCATTTTATTTAAAATTGTGGATCTGATCTAAAAACAAAAATAGCAAACAAAAGTGAATAAAAGATACAGTTTTTTTCGCCCAGAATAAACAATGCTCCTTTCATGCAATATACAAGGAAAAATTAATAATCAGTCTAGGATTTAGAGTATGTGATCATTATCTGATATACCAAAATTGTGTACTTGTTTGTTGAGTGCCTTCTGTATGCTAGGCACTGTTAGAAATTTGGGTTGCATTAGTGAACATGTCAGAGAAAAATCCCTGCCTTGGTGTAGGGAGGAGGGAAGGGAGATAGCTAAAATCAGTCAGTCAGTCAACCAACCAACCGTAAGTTAAAGAGTAATAAATTAAAAAAAAATTTTTTTAGTTCAGTAAAAAGAATTTATTTGTGAAATGGGGGAAAGAACAGAGCTTGCTGAGAAATGGGAGAGAAAGACAGAAATGCACACCAAGACTTGGTGCGGGCTCTTCTAGGCAATTTAAACTGAATTGTTCCTCCCCTTTGCTAATGCTAAGGGGATGGGCCCCAGCGGTTAGTGGTTACCCCGCCTATGGCTGGGGCCAATGGTGAGGCCTTTTTGGAATATCCAGGGCCAAGGGGAGGTCCCAGAAAGAGAAGCTGGGACCTCAAGGTTAAACTCAAGGTCCCGGCGAGGTCTTGCAGCCATGGGGTCTGCCGGCCGCATTGTGGGTCTCCTTCCCCTCCATTCCCCTGCACTAACCTGCCTCAACTCCCCCCTCAGAGAGTTCACATCCTTATTCTTAAGGGGGTGCTGAGGGGCAATGGCCATTCTTCTGTAGCTACTTCCTGCTGGTTAGGGCAGTAGTCCCTGCCTGACAGGGCTTAAACCTCTGTGGCTGGTCTACTGAGCTTGAGGGAGGGCGGGTCCAACACTGGTTGGAACTGGCTGAAATCCCCGCGTGACTGCTGCCTTGCTCTGGAAGGCCTTGATTTGGACCATGAGAATGAGAAAGGCCAGGTCCTCCAGTGGCTGCATCCTCCCAGTGTTGGTGGGCTTCATCTTGCAGGTTTAGAACGCTGTATAGGACTGTTCCGGAGCGATTTATAAACAGCATTTTTCCCTGAGAAATAGACACGTTCCCCCTTGTGCTGCTGTTAGCATGTTCAGGCTCTGCGATTTTGCAGTGCCACAGCAGCAAGCAAGTCCATTTGCTGTCTAAGAGCTGCGCCACGGCTCGTTTTTCCTGTGCTGTTAGTTAGCTCTAGGGAGAGATTGTAATAGATAACAGGGTTTGTTAAAAGTTGCCAATCCTAGTTTTCCATGGTGGTGGTGATGTTTAAGACAGCTAAGAGGGGCATGAGAAGAGGCATTTCCCTTTTCGTTATTGTAAAAGGAGAAATGACAGGAAATGAAAACAGACAAGATTTCTTAAGGGGTGTCTGGCTTGCCTCTCCCCTAGCAATAGGTGTTTGGGCACAGTTAGAGGGAACAGCCGGCTTTGACACAAACACTACTTTGCTTTGTCTCTTGAAGAGGTATTTCAGGCCATCCACTGACTGGCACTTGTATGTCCCGTCAGGTGCTTCAGGTGAGCTGGCATTTCCAAGAAATGGGAGAGAAAGATGGAAATACACACCAAGATTTGGTATGGGCTCCTCTAGGCAGAGAGAGCCAATAAATGTGTTTTTAAAACTATAAATTTAGACTTACAATAAATTGGCAAAAATAGTACACAGCTTCCTTACACCCTTCACACAGCTTCCCAATATTAACTGACATAACCAGAGTAGTGTGTTCTAAGCCAAAAAATGAAGGTTGATACAGTACTGCTAACGAATCTACAGACCTTGTGACAGTTTTGCTACTTGTCCCACCAACTTTCTTTCTGTCCCAGGACCCAGTCTGGCCTCCCTCCCGCAGTTGGTGGTCTCGTCTCCTCAGGGTCCTCGTCTTTCTTTGTCTCCTGAGCCTTTGGCACCTTCAAAGAGATTTGGCCAGTTATTTTGTAGACTGCCCCTTCATTTGGGTTCTTTGGTGTTTTCTCACGGTTAGGTGGAGGTCGCGGCTTTCTTGATGAGAATGCCACAGAGGTGCCTGAGCTCAGGGATACGCTGTCGCGGGGGGTGGGGGTGGGGTGTCACCACCGGGAGGTCACTGTGGTCACTTGGCTTCGTCTGGTCTGCGAAGGTCTCTGCTGTGAGGTTGTTTCTTCCTTTGTAATGAACAAGCCTTCTCTGGAGACGCACATTGAAACTCAGCAGATTCTGTTTCTCATCACCCTTTTGCCCACTGATTTTAGCATCCATTGATGATTTTTGCCTGCACAATCATCTGTGTGTTTGCAAAATGTGATTTTCTATTTTCATCATTCCTTCTGCATTTATTAATTGGAACTCCACTGTAAGGAA
>PVKH010033617.1:0-11983 GCA_004027955.1 Chaetophractus vellerosus | reverse complement strand
TGGAATTGTGTTGAATATATGGATCAAGAAGAAAGAACTGACATATTAAATTCCTATCCATAAATGTAAAATATATCTCCATTTATTTAGATTTTCTTTGATTTTTTCACCAGAGTTTTTATAGTTTTTAAATGTAACTACTGGATATATTTTAGTAGATTTATACCAAAATGTTTCTTTTTACGCTAATGTAAGTAGTGGTGTGTTTTAATTTCAAATTCTGATTGTTGATTGTTGGTATTTAGGAAAGAAATTGACTTTTGTGTATTAACCTTGTGTCCTGCAATCTTGCTACAATAATTTCTTAGTTTCAGGAGAGTTTTGGTTGATTCTTCAGAATTTTCTACCTAATCATTTTCTGCGTTCAACAAGAGTTTTATTTCTTCCTTCCCAATGTGTATATCTTTTATTTTTAGTTTTTCATGTATATTGCATTAGCTAGAACATCCAATAAAATGTTGAATAGGAGTGGTGAGTGGGAACTTCCTTGTCTTGTTCCTGATCCTAGGGTAAAACACCTAGTTTCTCATCTTTAAGTATGATGTTGGACATAGGATTTTTGAAGATGTTCTTCATCAAGTTATGGAAGTTCTTCTCTATTCCTAGCTTGCTAAGAGATTTTATAATGAATGGGTGTTGGATTTTTTTCAAATGCTTTTTCTGCATCTATTTATATGATCATATGATTTTTCCTCATTAGCCTGTTTATGTGGTAGATTACATTAGTTGATTTTTGAATGTTGGATCAGCCTGGCATAGCTGAGATAAATTCAATTTAGTCATGATGTATAATTTTTAATATATATTGTTGAGTTTGATTTTCTAATATTTTGGTGAAGATTTTTGCATCTATACCATGAGAGATATTGGTCTAAAATCATTGTCTGATTTTGGTATTAATATAATGCTGGACTCATAAATGAGTTAGGATGTGTTCCCTCTGTTTCTATTTTCTGGAAGAGATTGTAGAGAATTAGTATCATTTCTTCATTAAATCTTTGATAGAATTCACCATTGATACCATCTGGGTCTGGTGGTTTCTATTTTGAAAAGTTATTGTTGGTTCAATTTATTTAATAGATATAGGCCTTTATAAATTATCTATTACTCCTTTTGTAAATTTTGGAATACTGTGGGTTTCAAGGCATTTGTCTGTTTCTTCAAAGTTATTAAATATGTGGGCATAGAATTGTTGTTCATAATATTCCTTTATTATTTTTAATGTCCATGAGAATCAATAGCACTGGTTCCTCTTTCATTTATTTTATTAGTAATTTGTGTCTTCTCTCTTCTTTGGTTGGTTAGCCTGGCTTTAGGTTTATCAATTTTAATGATCTTTTCAAAGAATCAGCATTTGGTTTCATTGATTTTCTCTATTGTTTTCCTGTTTTCAATTACATTAATTTCTGCTTTAGTTTTCATTCTTTCTTTTCTTCTGCTTACTTTGGATTTACTTTTCCCTTCTTTTTCTAGTTTACTAAGTTGAAAACTTTGATTGTTGATTTGAGATATTTCTTCTTATATATATATATTCAATGCTATTTTTTTTCTTATTTTTGGGTCGAGAGAAACAATTTCCAAGTTCCTTACATGCTGGACCAGAAACCCTAGATAGTTGTTTTTATGTAATGATAGTTCAGAAATCTTTTCTACAGAGCAGCTTTTTGTGCTTACATTTAATCCTGCTTTTTCCATCATCATCATAACCTTCTGGGCAAATGAGGAGCTTCTATGTAAATTGACATTGACTTGCAGATTTCTTCTGTACATTTCTGTGGCTTCTGTAGAAATGCCTTTGGTGGATCTGGATAGCGCCCCTCCACCCCCCACCATGTGATGTTTTGAACAGATGGTACAGAGCTCCCTGTTTACATTTTAACCAGAGAACCTTTGCTTTTCCTAGTTTTATAAGGTGGAAATCCACAGCTACAGGGGCATTCTTAGGGTGGGTTGCAAGGGAGTTCTGCCTTGGGTGAAGACAATAAGAGAGTCCATTGTCTGAAAAGGATTTAGATATAATAATTAAAAAGAAATAAAAGATGTTCTGCTTTTGTTACCACGTTCCAGCAATACTAAACAATGTCAGTGAAAAAATACTTCTTCCCCAAAAGCATTTGTTGATCTGAGACCAAAATAATTGTTGCCGTTACTCTTGAGTTTTAGTAACATGTATGTAATCTTCAGATTATCACATTTTTCAGATTGTCACATTTTTATTACTTATACTTTAATAAACATTTTATTCTACATGGAAGTTAATTTGGAGAACTTCCAGCTTCCAACACAAGAAGACTTAGTTACATTAATTTGTTTCTAGAGTAAGTTCCTAATGGTTCTGAACCATTTGAACAAACAGACCTTGAATTACAACAACAGCAGCAGTATTGTTCTTGTATGTGAGCACTTGGAGATATATTTGTATTTAAATTTTAAAATAGTGGATCAGCGGAAACTGCTAGGTGTACTATTTGTTTGAGGAGTGCAAATTTTCGTTCATAAATGTATTATTTTAATGAATTTTAACTGAATCAAAATTGAAATTGAAATTTATCCTGTGCTTTTAGATTGTCTGTTTTAAAACTAAAGAACAAAAAGAAAATAATGATTACTATTGATTGTCACATAATTCTTAGGGGAAAAAAATTGATTATTTAGAGGAGGGATCCACTCCAGATATCTTGAGAGCCTTTCCAAGACTTAATGATATTTATACTCAAACAATCTACATTAGTTATCTATTGCTGCATAACAAATTGCCATAAAACTCAGTGATTTAAAATAAAATTTATTATCTCACAGTTTCTTTCTGCTAGATATCAAGGTATAGCTTAGTTAGGTGGTTCTGGTTCAGGTCTCACGAAGTCAAATTGTGGCTGGGCCTGTGATTTCATCTGAAGGCTAGACTGGAGAAGAATCTGCTTTAAACTTACTCTCGTGGCTTGTGGCAGGGTTTAAAATAGGAGTAAGTTATGCTTTATTGGAACACGGTCTTGCTCATTAGTTTAAATCTTGTCTATGACTGCTTCTGTGCTACCACAGCAGAGCTGAGTTGTTGCAACAGAGACTGTAGGGCCTGCAAAGCCTAAAATACTTACTATCTGGCCTTTTACAGAAAAAAATTGCTGGCCCCTTCCTTAGAAGACACACTTCCAAGCTCACTCACATGTCTGTTGGCAGACCTCAAGGGATCTGATTCCAATCTCACTCACATGGGCCACTTACTAAGGTCATCATCTCTTCCAGATACAGGTCTGTCAATGTTGAAGCAGTAATGTTCTAGAAAAATGGGACAGTTGACCACCCTATCAAGAAATGGCTGCTGGCTTTTCTTAGAGTGAACAATCCAAGGAAGAATACCCAAGATAGAAACCATAGTGTTTTTTTTTTATAACCTAATCATGGAATTGAAATCCCACCACTTCTGTCATATTCTATTAGTTAGAAGTGGTAATAATTCCTGCCCACATTAAAGGGAGGGAATTACATAAAGGTGTGAATACCAGGAGGTAGGGATCATTGGCAGACAACTTAGAAGCTGCCGACCATACCATCTTTCTACCACTACAATAAATGAGAAAATACATTTGCACAGAGCATGGGCCAACATTCTCTGGTGCTATACTGCATATATGTGTCTACCAACACACGAAGGGGTTTAACAAATTTGAAACATATAAATTATGTTTTAGGTGGCAAGGGAATGAGATCATGATAAAATAAATGAGATTTAATCTCTACTCTGATAATCACTGTTAAACTGCTCATATCACTAATGCAGTAACATGGTTTATGGCACACTTTTCTCAAAGTACTTCAAGCAGAATGCAGAATTCACATTTCCCTATGGATTCAGCATATGCTTGGCAATTACTTAGTGTGTATTAAACACTAAACGTCATCACCTATATTTAAGAAATGCATAGCCTTCCATGTTTAAAATAATAGATTATTCCATAAAAGATCCTCTCATTAGTAGATTTCCCTCTTCCCCTTCCCCTTTTTCCGTTACTACTCTTTATCCTAGAAAAGAGATGATTAGATGAATGATTACTTAATAAGCATCTACATTCTAATTATGATTTTCACTTAATGTGGATAATTTTTCCATTCATTCTTTTCTTTTAGGAACATCTGCTTGAAAACATCATCTTTATTTTTAAGAGATCATTTGTTCCTATAGATCATTTCCCTCTTGAAGCTCCAGTCTTGAGCTCTGATACCGCCATTAGTTGCTATGGAAATGATTATGATGCTACAAATGGAGCATTATGACTTCACTCAGGGGTAAGAAGCAGCAGGAAGCCCACTATTTAAAATGATTATGTTAACTTTCTAACTGATTTTAAAATGAGTGGGAGGGATCTGATTCAAGGAAAAAAAAAAAAAAAACAGCCATGGTTTGTTTCTCCAACTGTGCTTTGTTTCCAAAATTGTCTTTACCCGATTTAGAAGAAATACCATTCAACCTGTGACTTTTCTGAGGAGTCACCAAGTTCACCAAACTTTAAGGAACCTTTTATTCAACTTATCTAATCTTTGCTCATGTCTATATGCAGTGGGTGATGGAATTGTGAATGAGCTCGTATTGCCATTTCGGTCTCCTTAATGATAAATACCAATCTCCATAGTCATACCAATCACAGGGCAATCCCCAAAGATCATTAAGAGGCCAAAATAAATGGAATGAGAGTGCAGCATTTCGTTTGTTTCATAAGTATACACAGCGTCCATCTAAAATAAATATCATAGCACTGAGCAATTCATATTAATTTGAATTCTGCTGCATAAAACATGATCAGAGAGCCAGCTTCCAGAATGGCAATGTTATTTATTGCAGAGAGAAAATGCCATATGGAGAGGGAGCCCAGGAACCTGGATACTGAGTTTGGCTACTTCTCTGCCATCAGCCTGTAACCTTGGATAAGTCACTGAACCTCCCAGGGCCCCCACTTCATGGGAACAGGGTGATAATAGGAAAACCGTTACTACAATTGCTGCCCAGGGATCTTTTAAGAATTAATGAGATAGTGTCTACAGAGCATTTTGAAGCCCTTAGATAAAATGAGAAAGATAACTAAGAAATATTTTTAAGATATTTTACATCAGGATTAGATTCCAATTTGGATTTTTTTAAAGGTTGCCTGCCCAAGGCTGATTTATTTTTCAGAAATCCAAAGGTCACAGAAAGTAATCAAGCTGGGTTGATTTTAAAATAATCCAATTCTCTTTAGCAATTGTGAGGTTGATTCTGGCAAACCAAACTAATTTCTGTTTACAGTGAGGAAATCTGAAGGAAATTGTGTTAGGAAAGAATGGTCATGTTGTAATTTCTTTCCCAGCAAAATATTATCCCTAAATTCAGTTTGGTTTAAAGGTGTCTATGTTGAGTGTTTGCACTTCAAAAATTCAGCCTGTAATTTTTAGCTTTCATATTATCACTTCGTTGTGAAGAGCTGCTTTTGAGTTTATACAGAACTCATCTTTATACATCTGGGAAATAAAGAATAATAATTTCTTAACATGCATAAACTGTTTAAATAGTAATGCCTAAATAATAATAACATACTACCCACTTCACATGACAGTAGTTGGTTTTCTAGCAACCCATATCTTCTAAAAGAAGCTTACTTAAACAATGATTATATATTAGGATCAAATGAATAGCCATTTAAAAATCATGATGTTCTGATTAGTTGATAAAATATGCTAATCATATATTGCTGGATGAAAAAAAAAGTTTACAATCATCATATGCAGTATAATCTGTGTATGTTTTGAGTATCCCTAGAAAAAATTCTTTAAGTTTATACATAGAAATATTTACACTGGTTATCTGTATAGTGGAAATACAGGCTTTTTTTTACTTAACTTTAAGTAATTCTGTAAGTATTTAGAAATTTCACAAAATGAACAGTTATTAGTTCTCTAATTAGAAAAATAGGTAATTTTTTGCAAAAATTAAAATAATTTTTATAGATGGAGATATTACCTTTCTCTTCTCAGATTTTTTGGAACTCAATTGAGATAATGTGTGTAAAATTTCCTTGGAAATTATAAATTGCTTTGCAAATATGTATTGCTGGTGATATTATATTCCAAATTTCCAGCCCTTTCAAAAGTTAAGATTATCTCTATGTCCATTCCAGGAATACCCTTACATAGCAGCTGTGTAAAAATATTTTCTTCATTGGAAACCAACCCACGATCACTTTTACATAAGTTAGAAAAAAGCACAACACATTTCCTTCACACCTCAAATATCACAGATGGAAAATTGTCACTTTGCCTCACTATTTGCTATGCTAAAATGATTTTTAAAATGTAACGTGGCAAATGGCCTATCTCATCCTTAAGAAAATTCAGGATTTTAACTATTTCCATTTGAAAGTGACTATATGTGAAAGAATTAATTTTTGCCCTATAATAACCCATTTCTCAATGAATTACAGGTACAAATGTCAATGAAAGGTCATTGACATTTAAGAGGAGGACCCAGTGTAATCTATCTGTATAGTGCTTGTTCCAAAACAAGGCAATCTGCATCATTCTCAATGGAGAACCAACTCACTTTTGATCCTGAATGGCTCAAACTGATAATCTAATAGCTGGAAATGATATGACAATTGCTAACATTTCATTTTCTGGTATGTAAACCTAAGAAATAAAATAAACCAGATTAAAGAGGTAAACATATTATTTTTATATTTTAAGATGATTCGAGGACTATTTTTATATCGCTGTTATCAATTTAATCAATAATTCATCAGTATAATAAGGCCTACAGGATATCAATATCTAACTACCAACAAAACCTCAAAATAGCTTTTAAAAGAATAATGCTATGTCAAATATTGGAATTTCTGAAATTTATCTTAGTAATAATGAATGCAACCTCTTTAGTAGGATATTTGGATATTTATTTTAATATTATAAGTAAATGTTACATTAGTTGGTTAACAAAGGTTCATGAAGATTATTCTTAAGAAATAATGAGCTGGCTAAAGTTATTTTCTATCCACAAATTTTTATTGTATTCTGGGTGTCCTACTACAGGTATACCTTGGAGATATTCTGTGTTCGGTTCCAGACCACCTCAATAAAGTGAATATTGCAATAAAGCAAGTTACGTGAATTTTTTTGGTTTCTCAGTGCATATAGAAGTTATGTTTACACTCTACTGAGTCTGTTAAGTCTTTCAGAGCATTAAGTCTAAAGAAATAATATATATACCTCAATTAAAAACACTTTATTGCTAAATAATGCTAATTATCATCTGAGCTTTCAGGCGTCAATCTGGTGGATGATATTGCCTCATAACTGATGGCTGTTGAATGATAAGGGTGGTGGTTGCTGGAGGCTGGCTGTGGCAATTTCTTAAAAATAAGACAACGAAGCTTGCCATATTGATAGACTCTTCCTTTCATGAAACATTTCTCTTTAGCATGTGATGCTGTTTGATTGCTTTTTACCCACAGTAGAACTTTCAAAATCCAATTCAGGGGGAGCCGGCTGTAGCCCAGTGGATAGGGCACTGGTTCACCACATGGGAGGCCCCAGGTTCGGTTCCCGGGGACCTCTCCGAGCAGGCAGACCACCTTGAGAGGGCAAGCCGCCATGGCTGGGGCAGAGCCGCCGTGGGCAGGGCAAAAAGCCTCCCATGGGCAGGGCAAAGCCACCATGGGCAGAGCAAGTTGCCTGCGAACAGAGCAGAGCTGCCTGCGAGTGGGGCAAACCACCTGCATGGTGAGCTGACTCGGCGCATCACTGCAACAGGGGGGAGACAAAGCAGACACAGAAGAATGCAAAAATGAACACAGCAAGAACAAGCAGAAAGGGGGGGATATGTAACAAAAAAAAAATCCAATTCAGTCCTCTGAAACCCTGCCACTGCTTTATCAACTAAGTTTATGCAATATTCTAAATCCTTTGTTGTCATTTCAATAGGTTCACAGCATGTTTACCAGGAGTTGATTCCATCTCAAGAAACCACTTTCTTTGTTCATACATAAGAAGGAATTCCTTATCCTTCAAATGTTATCACAGATTGCAGCAATTTAGTCATATCATCAGGTTCCACTTCTAATTCTAGTTTTCTTGCTATTTCCACCACATCTGCAATTATTTTCTCCAGTGAAGTCTTGAACCCTGCGAAGTCATCCATGAGGGCTGGAATCAATGTCTTCCAAAGTCCTGTTAATATTGATATTTTGACCTCCTCCCATGAATCACGAATGTTCTTAAATGGCATCTAAAATGGTGAATCTTTTCCAAAAGGTTTTCAATTTACTTTGCCTAGATACATCAGAGGAATCACTATCTAAGGCAGCTATAGCCTTATGAAATGTATTTCTTAAATAATAAGACTTGAAAGTCAAAATTACTGCTTGATCCATGGACTGCAGAATGGATGTTGTGTTAGTAGGCATGAAAACAACATTAATCTTGTACATCTTCATCAGAGCTCTTGGGTGACCAGGTGCATGAGCAGTAATATTTTGAAAGAAATCTTTTTTTCTGAGCAGTAGGTCTTAACAGTGGGCTTAAAATACTCAATAAACCATGTTGTAAGCAGATGTACTGTCCTCCAGGCTTTGTTGCTCCATTTATAGAGCATAGGCAGAGCAGAGTTAGCATAATTCTTGTCTTAGTTTACCAAAGAACTGCCAATGCAAAGTACCAGAAATGTGTTGGCTTTTATAAAGGGAATTTATTTGGGGTAAAAGCTTACAGTCCCAATGCTGTGAAATGTTCAAAACAAAACATCAGCAGAGATGGCTTCTCAGGGTCCTGCCACATGGCAAAACAAGATGGCCACTAATCTCTGCTGAGGTCTCTTCCTTTTCCCTCCAGAATCTACCATCTCCCAGACCTCAGCTGTGGGCATCTTCTACATCAGCACTTGCTGCTTTATCTTATACTTTTATGTTATGGAGATGATTTCTTTCCTTCAACTTCACGAACCAACCTCTGCTAGCTTTAAACTTTTCTTCTTCAGGTTCCTCACTTCTCTCTGTCTTCATAGAATTGAAAAGCACTGGGGCCTTGCTCTGGATTAAGCTTTGTCTTTAGGGAATATTACGGCTTGTTTGATCTACCCAGGCCACTAAAACTTTCTCTATATCAGTAAGAAGGTTGTTTTACTTTCTTATCATCCGTGTATTCACTGGAGTAACACTTTCAAATTCCTTCAAGAAATTTTTCCTTTGCATTCATAACTTGGCTGTTTGGTGCAAGAGGCCTCGCTTTCAGCCTAGATCAGCTCTCAACATGCCTTCCTCAATAATTTCTAGCTTTTGATTTAAATGAGAGATGGGGCTCTTCCTTTCACTTGAGTGCTTGGAGGCCACTGTAGGGTTATTAATTGGCCTAATTACAAGATTGTTGTGTCTCAAGGAATAGAGAGGCCCAAGGAGAGGTAGAGATATGGGGGAATGGCCAGTGAGTAGAGCAGTCAGAACACACACAACATCAATCAATTAATTTCAATTAAGTCCTATATGGGCATAGTTCGTGGCACTCCAAAATGATTACAATAGTAACATGAAAGAGCACTGATCATAAATCACCATAAGAGACATAATAATAATAATAATGAAAAAGTCTGAAATATTGCAAGAATTACCAAATGTGACACAGAGATATGACCTGAGCACATGATAGACTTTCCTGACACAGGATTGCCGCAAACATTCAATTTGTGAAAAACAAAACATAACAAAACAAACGCAGTACCTGTGAAGCACAATAAAACAAAGCACAATAAAATAAGGTATGTCTGTATTGTCAGTCAACTCTATTGCTAGATATGTTTACCCATCCATATTCTTTCGATGGTTGTTTATGCTACCCTTAAAAAAAGGGAAGTGGCAAAGTTATCTTGCTTGAGACTCTGAGCCCACATACTTGAGATTTCCAGAACGTATCAAGTGGCATACATATTTTGGTAGGTCCATAGGCATCAGCAATGGAATCTTGCATCCAACCACCAAAACCAATATCACTATAAGCAGGTTTTTTTCAAAGTTAAATTAGACAATTTATTTTTGTAAATTATAAATAAGAGAAAATCATTAAATATGAAAACTAAAATAAAATTAAGGCAATATTAAATATGTAATTTCTCTGGAATAAACAGATACTTATTACTCATTAAAACCAATCCTTAGTCATTAAAGATAGATATCATGATGTTCTGGAATTCTACGCTTCAAAGTAGTTGATGATTTACAGTATAGCTTCTGCCTGCTCATCTAGGGAAAAGCTGATTATAGACAGCTATAAGATAATAGAAACTCAACCTAAAATTCTAGTGGAAAAATAGATAACAGACATGATTGTCTTTTTTTCTTCTTCCTTTCTGCTCAAACTGACCTGTTGAGAGAAACACCTAAAGTCTTGATAGACACTGATCATGTCCTAATTTGCACCTAATTCTGGCTCTCCCTGGGGCTCCTGGCATGTTTCTAAGTGGTCAGCTGTGATTCATCACCTGATGACACACAGACACTTCTCAAGTGAAATGATTGAAAACAAACTCATGATAATCCTCTATTAAACTGCAAACCTCCACCTATTCTGATATTTTAAGTCAGAAGTTTAGGTGATTCTGTCATATAGTAATTGCTGTTTGATGAATGGCTGGATTAATGGAAATTGCATTACTTATATTTTATATTCTATAACCATTTACATTTGATATAAAGCCTTTTTGCATGTCTTCTCATTAGTGTGAGCTTCACAACCATCTTATTAGGCAAATAAGCCAGATATTACTACCTTCATCATTCAAGGAAAGAGGAGGAGAGGTGAAGTGACTTGTCTAACATAACATTATAAGTAAATGACAGGGGCCGGCTGTAGCCCAGTTGGTAGGGCGCCGGTTTACCACGTAGGAGGTGAACCCAGGGCCTCCTTGAGTGGGCAGATAGCCTTGAGAAGGCAAGCCTCTGTGGGCAGGGCAAACCCGCCAAGTCGCCATGGGCAGGGCAAGCTGACTCAGCGGGTCACCGCACCGGGTGGGGGGGGGGAACAAGCAGATACGATAGAACGCAAGAATGAACACAGCAAGAACAAGCAGAAAGTGGGGGGATATGTAATAAATAAAAAAATAAATCTAAAAAAATAAGTAAATGACAGATGTTGGGAATGATTTTCTGACTCTGAGTGTATCATATTTTTCTTGTTGTATTAAGAGTACAACCATCTTCCTGTCAATTATACATTCATTTAACTCCAACTGAATCTGTGAATAAGAGCATGAGGGAATCAGCTGGAAAATAAACCAGTGTAGTTTCAAGAAGATACATTTAGCAATTTCCTTAATCATTATTTCATTTAGGCCAAACAGGTCTGTGATCTTCCATAAAAACTGTCTTGCCATGAAAACCACCCTCAATACAAATACAAGTCTTTTGACTAGCCAATATCTTCTAAGCTAACGACTGATTTCCTTCAGAGCCAATATAAATTCTCTTAAGACCTAAGAGCATTACTATATGAAAAACTTCACATTTAGATACATATATCTTAAGGAAATTAAAAGTCAGAGTTTGGAGTAGATCAGTAAACTGACCCATCTGCATCTGATTTTGCAATGTGAGCATGACCTCATGATCAGGTGAATCTAGTTTGGTTCCATGTGATGGGAAATGATTTGGCCTAAGGGAATGTGAGCTGAAATGGGTTCATCTGAAGCCCAGTGTACTTTCACAAGGCACACCAAGAATAGAGAGGCAAGTAACTTGAATCTTTTCACATACCAGAGAGTTCCAGGTATCTCCATGTTCTGATACATGTTCATGTTTCACTTTGGGTATTCAGGGAGGGTCAGAGGAGATTAGATAGTTCAACTCTTTCAAAGAGTATGTAACAACATTCTGGGAAGTCCGCCATGGATGTCTGTATCCAAAAAAAAGAGATTTATGCTGTCATCCTCTGCTTGGGAATGCAATAGAAAATAAATATGTTAAGAACACACAGGGAA
>PVKH010033616.1:0-11984 GCA_004027955.1 Chaetophractus vellerosus | reverse complement strand
CTTTAAAATTAAATATTGTTCTCCTACTCCTACCCCCAACCTGGCCCCTGGTAACCTATATTAATTTCTGACTAATTCTTAATGGATACAGAGTTTCTATTTACAGTGCTGGAAAAGTTTTGGAAATGAATGATGATAATGATGGCAAAACATTGTGAGTGTAATTATCACCACTATAGTATATACTTGAATGTGGTAAAAAGGGGGAAATTTTAGATTGTATATATTAATAAAATAAAAATTTAAGGAAAAAGCACAGGACTGTACAACACAAACAGTAAACCTTAATATTAACTGTAGACTGCAGTTAATGGAATAATTATAATAATACTGTTTCACCAATTGTTACAAAGCTACAACACTAATGCAAATGGTTAACAGCAGGGGAAATGGTATATGAGGCAGGTATATGAGCACTCTGTATTTTCTGAATTATTTCTTGGTAAAACTATAACTTCTCTGATATATATATCTCTCTATATATGTATCTATATATATTTCAGAAATCAAATACTGTTGACTATGTTTGGTCTCTGTACTCAAACTGGAACAACAGAAAAAGTTCCACACAGGGGTGTATTACATACTCATGGTATGAAATGATCTTCAAAAAAAAAAATGATATAACTTCAAAATTACAAACTGATCTCCCTTACCATTCTCTCCCCCCATTATCTACCTAAAATTTATCGTAGTTAAGTAAGTTTGTGTCAGGTGACACAGTTAGTAACTAGTAGCTATGTAGCACCTATATCTAGTTGACTATAACTCTCAAACACTACAGAAACCTGAAAAATGTATAAAAGAATATGCAAATTGCCAATACATATTTGTAATACTGCATGTTCATTGGTAATCAGAGCAATGAAATTTAAAACAGGGAGATGCAATTATATTTTATATATTTGAATATATTCTAAATAAAAGAATATCTGATTTAAGAAACTATATAATTAAGCAACCCAATAAAGTGTTTGGAGAATTTTAAATTGTTAAAGCTTCTTTGAAAACAAGTACACAATGTATATCAGGAGTCTATAACTGCTTCTCATCTATAATCCAATATTTATCTTACTTGCAACATTTTAAAAATGTTTAACTATATATAGGCATTAATTGTAGCATTATATATAAGAATTAAAACAAAAATGTCAATAATTAAGCAAATTGTGGAATTCCTTATTAAAATTTTAAATATCCATTAAAATAATGCTAATAACTTGTTTTAAATGAGGTAGGAAATGCTTGTTTTTATTTATGTAAAATAATATTCATAAAAATTATTTACTTTATTGTCACAATTTATGTAAAAATTCACAAAAAAATAATGAACAGAAATTTATCATATAGTATGTATTGGTTTCTTGAAAGGGTATTAATTTTTTTCCTTTATTTTTGCAAAAATACAGAAAACATAATAAATAGCACATCTAAGGAAAGAGTAGTTACTATTAAAAATACAGAAAAAAACAGAAAGAGAAGCAAATAATAAAAAATTTAAATGTATTTATTTAATCTATTTATTAAATGTAAAATATTTTAAATGATGCAAATGGATACTAGAAAGCTTATACAATTAATGGGCCATCCTATGTTTCATTGGCAATCCTGAAAAAAATTACATTTGCAAATCTTTGGAAATGAATACAAATGGTGAAAGCACATCATAGTGTTTGTAACTATCAGTGCTATTATAGGGATATGGCAGTGGTTGAAAGGGAAAGTGGGAGTACATATATATTACTAGAAGAAAAGCTAAAAAATTGTACCATGGGTCTATATAACATAGTGAAACCTATGTGAAATATGAATATGGTTAATATTATGCGTGTTTTGTTTATAGTAAGTCTTAAATCTGGTAGAGAGTCTTCCCTCTTGTTTATTTCTTTTGAAATTTAAAATTTTTTAATTTTTTGTTTGTTTCCTTGTTTGTTTTTTAGGAAATACTGGATATTGAACCCAGGACCTTGTACATGGGAAGCAGGTGCTAAGCCACTTGGGCTACCTCGCTCCCCCATTGGTTTTTGTTATTCCTAATTATTTTACTTTTAACCAATCTTGCTTGAAATTCTGTAAGTTGCTTCAAAGTCATACATGTTTTTTCAATTATTAAAACATCTTCATGTTATTTCTTTCATTTATTATTTTCCTCCAGTCTCTCTGTATTTGGAGTCTACAGCACTTGTGCAGAAATCTAGAACAATGCTCACCTAAAATGAAAATAAATCCTTTTCACTTTCAAATATGTCCTGAAATAGTAGCTAATGATGTTCATCCCCCTTCTTATTTGAGAGTCTTAATATTGATGACCTGGTTATCTCATCATTAGCAGTCACATTTTTTAAAATTTTATTTTACTGGGATCCTATTAGAGCCAAATTTATGAAAAATTTTATCTTGCTTGCACACTAACAAGTTATCCTGCCCCATTTCTTGAATGCAGGCATAAAATATGAGACTCCTGGATGAGACACCAAGAAATTTATTACTCATGGCAGTGCAGTCTACATGAGTTTCATGTTTGTCCTGGTTCCCCATTCTCCCCTAAGTTCTATGAATATGATGCAAGTGAGCCTAGAAGGGTGTTGTTAACACAGTGGGTTTATGTCCCAGTTGAGGAACTCTGAGCTTAAGAAATCAATTTTTATAATGGACTGCAATTACACCTCACCGATTTTTTTTCCTGAAGAGAGATGTTATCTTCATTTTTTTATAAGACCTCAAATAAACCTGTACTCTACTTTATAGGTAAATATTATCTCTATGTTTGTATGACAAACATCATCGAAAAGACAGCCTAGAACAAATAGCTGTCAGTGCATTTCATGGCAAGATATTAGAAATGTGAGAGATTCATAGGGAATTGTTTCTACCCATTGTAGAGCATGTCTTTATATATGCTTGTGGAATAAAAATATAAATAAAGGAATAAATAATTGAATCATTGGTTATGTTCCATGACATTTGCCTATGTCCATGCACCTATCTATACAGTTTGGCTTATTTGGAGATACCCACAAATATATGTACTATTTAAGTTGAAAGAAGCAGTATATATGTACTTTATATATCTGAATTTGTATACTTGAATGATTAGCATACTTGCAATAATATTTAGACATGTTACAAGAGGTGTTTCTTAAAGTACAACTATCTAACATTATTCCATCTCCATAATGATATAAACCTGCTATATAATTTTTTCATGTACTTAGACACAAGTTGTGAAATCAGTGCTACATCTAAATGTGGAAAATTATATATGGAGTGCATTTTTCAATAAGTAATTAAAAATTCCTATTTTCTGAAATTATATGGGTAAACTATGAATTATAACATTAATAAAATACTAAAAGTATAAACTTTCATAGTGCATTGTGATATGTGCTCATATGAATGCCAGTGTGTGTATATGTAAGTATCTATGCATATTTATTTTGCATCATGTCTTCCAATAGTCTAATTCATTTCATTTGGTAACAGGAGACAATCTCTGTTCCCACCAAAGCTGTTACTGAAAGTCTGAGTCTAGTGTTATCACAATCAGTCCTTTTAGCACTATCAGTTCCTTCCGTCTGACATGACCCAAGGCAGTGTTCATTTGAAGAGAAGAGATTCGCTTGTCACACCCCCATTTGATCCCAGATCTGGAATGCATACCTTCTAACCTTAGCACAGAAAACTCAAGGAAGCCTAATTGATTCTTAAATCTCAGCTGTATTTTGTATTCTACAACTTGGGAACACCTTAGAAATTCCAGGTCCTTTTGTCTTTTAGTGGAATGGATCCTTCTGAGAACTGAGGTGCTGTTTCCAACTGATCAAGTCACCATGTTCTGCTTCTTCTAGATCCAGTCGGACTTATGAGCACTGTAAATTGATATCACAAAGTCAAAAAGGGGAAATAGGGCACAATTTTTCTTTTCCATTTGACTTTCTAAATTACATCGAAACTTTCTTACCTTCTTTCACTGTGTTAACCACAGAAAATGAGGAAATTGGTGACTCCCATTTCTGTACTCCATTCTCTCAACTGTCCAGAAGTAAGGCTCTAAATTCCTTTTCAGTCTGACAGTTTTCCCTACATCTCTTCTCCCTCTTTCCTACATTTTGGTTTATGTTAAACTGCTGAAGGATTCAAACTTTGCCTTTGATGAATACAGAAACGTTTGGAAGTTTAACCAAGCCTATATTTCAAGTACCTTTAATCTCTAGAGACTTAGAAAATCAACTTTGTGACTCAATTGTGTTAAGGGACCTCACAGTTATTAGTAATTTACACCCTCCATTTGAGAGAGTAAGGCCATTGATTCAACAAAGATGAACAGCAAGGTTTCCAAATAGTCCAAAAACATTAAAAATTTATTCCAGTTATATGAAAGACATTTAAATTTCATGTTAACTTATTTACTTGAGACTTAGTAATGGTGATTTCTTCTTTGCTCTTTTATTTACATTTCACCATAAATTTACATTGCATAGGAAATAACACAACCAAGCAAAAGAATGATTTGCTTTATTTTGCTGAATTTTAGAGTTGAACATCTAAAAATTATCTGCTCATTTAGGAATTGGAAATCATGTTGCAGAAAAGAAAGTTATTGAAATTACATGAAATATCTTTGTTATATAGTTACTATTCAATTAATATATTTATTAAGAATTATTAAAAATATTATACATTCTCAATTGTTTTTGCTATTAAATTTTAAAATCACCTTCACCTCATTAAATAGGCTGATATACTGTATTAGCACAATAAGTTTTCATACATCCTACTTAAATCTCAATGCACTGCACCAGATGATTATTCCATGGAAATGATGTTTATCAAGTTATCATTTTGTCATTATAAATGTTTAAAATTTTGTCTTTAAGAACCAAATAACTTTGGTTGTTTATTATAGTCAGCAGGATCACCTTTATTTAATACCCAAGGGAAAATACTAGAAGACAATTGCATAATGTAAACAGAAAAAGAAGTGTAAACCACCCATATTTTTATATAAATTTGGTTTTTATCTGCTGAGATTTGGGCCAAAGAAATCTTTTAAAAATAACTATTTCATAGCTATTTTTACATTTACTCTACTTGAGAAAATTTCTGTAGTTTAAAACCTCATTTGGTCAGGAGTTGAAATGTTTTGTTGCATGTAATTCACTTTGGAAAAATAAATTTTAAGTACTACAATTTGTATTTCACTGCAGTTGTAGCTAATCTGCTGACAATTCTTCTAAATCACCAAACGATGTTTAAGTAGCAAAAATATGCCTGTGTGAAATTCCTTCAAGGCAAAGTTCTGAAAACTGAGGTTTTTTTCACAATAATTTAATTTATTGTACACTCATTTGGTGACAAATCCTAAACTGAACTGATATAAGGTTCTTCATAATATTCATCCACTTTGCTTAGTGTGGATTTTTATGTATTTTACTGAAGGTATATTGATGTGTTTGATTAAGGAGAATTGTCCAGACCCTGCTGAGGTAATAGCACCATATGACCCTTCTGAAATCTGAAAAAAATTATTAATCCTGAAACACGTCCAGTCCAAAGGTTTTCAGATACATGATTTGTGGATCTAAAACATGATTCCTTTTCATAAAATAAAGCAGCCAACAAACCAAAAAGTATATACTTTCAAATATTTTGTACATATATGTATGAAAAGAGATAATTATATAAAAGGATATATACCATGCTGTTAATGTTATCTAAATCAGTTGAAAAGGAGGTGAATAGAATTAGAGTTTGACACTGCGATATACATATCTTGGATTATATCCTTAGTTAAAACAACTCATTAATTTGGTAATTTCAATGTTTTAATAAATAATTTACCTGACAACCACTTTCCTTACTATATATTGACTGATGTGAACAGAATCTTTGATTCCATTATCCATAAAAGGTCGACAAAATCTCAAATGCAACTTTTTGCCAACCTTGAAAATGTCTTTGACTAGCCCCTCTATCAGTCAAATCTCACTGGGTTCAACCCTTACTGTATTTATTGACCCACTTATCTCTCTCCAGAAACCTGCCCTCTGAGAGCCGCCAGTTGTTTATTTCAAACTTACTATTAATTTTACATGTAAAACAATTTAATTTTTCTTAATTTAAACTCCACTTTTCTGTTGCATACCTAAGGGACTAAAGTTTTTCTATTGAAATTGGACTACAACTATATCTGCAGGTCTCTTTCGCTTGGGATATTTGTTAACCTGTCACAATAAAAATACTTTATTCTGAATACATGTGTATATATATTGAATAAGGAGGAAGGAGGGAATATAAATAAATCATGAGATGCATGCTTCTAACCTCAATGCACCATGGTAAGAATTATAGTGAATGTTAGTATTAGAAATAATAGAGTGATGACAATTATACAAACAGAAAAACATTTAAAGAGTTATAAGACTGTATTCATACTATTCTAAATTTTTGTAAATTAAATGTTTATTATATATAAGAAACATTCAAATAGGACTTATTTAGTTGTGGTATTCAATAACTGTATTTGTTTATTTTATTAAATTGAAAATACAGAAAAATCAGTTTTTAAAAAGCACATTTAATATTTTAAATATTGAGGTTAGCTATATTTATATAATTGCTTCATGATCATTTTATACTTTACATATTAATTCTACTATGTAAACACTTACTTTTTATATGATAGGTTATTGAAATCTATAAGGTAAATGCATTCAATTACCCATCATTAGTAGGGAAGATTTTTAAAAACAGTGAATCCATTGGAATGTCTAACTACCTATAATGTGGTCATTGTTGAAGAGAATAACAGCTAATCGGTAAACAGAGAGAAAAATTCTTCATTAGACTTTGACTTCAATCCATGGTAATGTAGTCAATTCCTAGGATGCAAGATACACTTATTTAATTCAAGGAAATAAATCAAGTGCAAATGCAAAACACAGTTCAGTAGCTGTCCATTTTATTAGTGAAGATGAAAGTAGACTGCTTTATGATTCCTTATTTGAATATTGAATATAGTTTTTGACATATATTTTTAAAAAACATTCGCTTTTGTAATCAGTTTAACTGTTGTTTGAGTCCATTGAACAAATGTCATTAGTGAAACTAACTTATATAATTTATCATTATAAATTTATGTTGATATCTATTTTTTGGTTTTGTGTTAAAAACCTAGGCAACCCCTAGGTTTGAACCACAAGTGTGTCTTCTGGTATCTTTAGCATTGTTTTGCTTATAGAAAACATCTCAATGTTTTATTTTAGGTCATGAGGGCTGATTAAGGTTATCTTTGGCAGCTTTAGACAGCCATAAATGGATTTCTTTCTCTCCTGTGATTAGACAATACTACCTACAGAAGCCAAGCTCTCTAATGAGGCTGTGGGCTGTAAAATAGAATTTAGCAGGAAGCCTGCTAAATGAAGGTTTTCCACAATGCCCTAATTATATATATATATAATAATAACATTGATACATGTATGGGATTAGGGTCTTAATTTCCTCAGATATGGGCATGTATTTCTTTTATTGGAGTGAGTTCTTAGACAGGAATTTGTCTTTCATTTGTTATGCTTATGATAAGCCCTTTAAGAAGCATTAACATGCAGCTTTTATGGTCTGTGTTTAGAAATGTTATGCTTATGAACTAAGTGACAGTATCAATTGTCACACACAGTGACCACATATCAAGGAATTACACTAGCATTAGGTAGAACAGCAGGTCCATTTGTTCAAATGCTCACTGAACATATGAGTGATTTTCCCTAACAAGGTCCCCAGGGAACCAACTTGTATCCATCACTGCCTGCATCCTAACTGGGAGATAACTATTTTAAACTCTTGCTAAAATATGTGTTGTTTTAGGATTGAAATAACATATATATCAGGAGCTAGAGGGATATACACTGCTTTAGTACATACCAAAAACAATCTGATAGAAACCAGTAACTGCTGATTAATCAGATTTTTCTTTGTGTTTTTATGTTTATTATTATAAATATATAATGATAACACATAGGAATCAAATTCCTTAAGATACTTCTCACAGAAAATTAGGCACTTTAATTTTCCTAAAATGTGTAAAACAATTGCAATTTTTAATGTTCCAATGTATAGAAAACTTATATATATTCTTATATAATACATTATATAAAGATGTTAATAGTTTATTTATTTACTAATTCAGAAAATTAGAGCCTTTATTTCTTGGGGCTTATATTCTAGTTATAAGAAAGATTTTTATTGATTAATGTTGAGGCAGACACATCTTAGGGTATGACCTTATGAACTTGTAAAATCTCCTCCCTGTGAATGGGGGGTGAAGGTGCGGGCTGTTACTTGTTTTCAACCAATAGAATATGGCAAAGGTGATGGGTGGTCCTCAGATTCAGTTAAATTATTTCAAGGATGAAGGGATGTCACTCCTTGATTAGATTGTATTATGTAAAAGTCCATGTTAGCATTCTGGAACACAAGAAATTCTGCTTACTGGCTTTGAAGAAGCAAACTGACAAGTTATTAACTAACTTTGGAGACAGTGAAGAGGGCCATAATGGGAGCCTGCAGGCTGCCATTTAGAACTTTCAGAGAGCTGCCTCCAGCCATAGTCTGTAAACACCTGGAGCCCTCAGTAGCACAGGTGAAAGGAAATTAATTCTGCCAACAACTTGAATGAGCTTGGAAGCAGCCTGGAATGCAACCCGGACACCTTGAGCCCTGTCTTGGGAGAAAATGAACGGAGGACCCATTGAAACTATGCCTGAATTCCTAATCCATGGAAAACTTTAGATACAAAAGTTTGCTTTTAAGCCATCAGATTTGTGGCAATTTGTTATTCTGCAGAGAAAACTAATGCAATATGGATTTATTCATCCAAGATTAATATTAGTGAATTGGCTTGAATGCTTTGGAGTGCCATTACTATTCTGTCAGTCTGGCTATAAACTCTGGACGCAATGGTTACCTATCATCTATGTGGTTGAAATGTCAAGAATTATTTGAAATAATATAAAAGTAGAAGTCCAAAAGTCCAGAACTATGGGAATGTAGAATGTTTGAACTTATAAGCCATCCCATGACCATAACTCTGAGAAGTTCAGAGAATATTTCCTTCAATAGGGCATTAAAGAGATGCAGTTTCAGGGATTCTAGTATTCTTAGAACACTCTGTCATGACTGCCTTCTGTATGGAGGAGATGACAGCAGGAGATGCTGACATGGAAATAGTTTCTCTTGCCTCAATTAGATTAATGAGGTTCAGGTATACCATAGGTTAGTGCTGGTGCTTAACTCTCAGCAATAAGGGGGAAGAGGTAAATGGAGTATTTTGATGCACAGGCTAATTAGTCATCAGAACCCCAGGAATAGGCAGGTAAGCAGCCTATTAAGAAATCTGGATAAATACTAGACCTGTTGAACAGATAATGAATGTAAATTGACATAGAATTGAATCATGGCTTTTTAATCTGTTTTAAGTTTTAGTCTGTTTACATCCCCAGAGATCATCAATAAACAGGAAAGCTGAGTCTCTCCTGCACTGTAATCACAGACTATACTTGGAACCTTTTCTCAAGGCTTCCCCAAAGTATGTGTAGCTATTTATCAGGTGATTGTGTTGGAGAAAAGAGAAAGTGAACACTTAATGGGATTAAAAGATACTGGCTCTGAATTAATACTAATCTTTGGTGTCCAATGTATTACCACAGTCCAAACGTTATGGTAGCAAACTCTGGGGTGGGAGTATAAAAGATTTCTGGCTATCTATTGTTCTGAATCTCTAAAACATGGTGAAAACAATCATTTATTTTGTTCAAAAATCCTTAGTTTGGGCAGGGTCTTACAGGACATCTCATCTTTGCTCCATGAAGCATCTGGAAAAATAGCTGAGTTGGGACTGTAAGATACACTTCCAAGATGAGTCACTTAGAAGTCTAGGAAGTTGCTGCTGACTGTCACCTCAGAGCTTAGGCTGGGCAGTTGCCCAATTGTCTCTGTCCCTTTCCAAGTGGGTCTCTCCACAGGGTAGATTGGTCTACCTCACAATATAATGACTGGGTTCCATGACCCAATACTAAGAATTCAAAGGGAGGAGGGAGAGACAATATCCTGGTCTACTGCGGATACAGTGAGACTGCAGACCCATCCTTTGCAGTTTTCCCAAATCTCAGAATTTATATAGGGGGAAACAGCTATGGCTCAAGTGATTGGGCTCCCATCAACCATATAAGAAGTCACCTGGGGCCTCCTGGTGAAAAGGCAAGTGGGCCTGTGTGACAAGCTGGCCCGAGCTGAAAGCTGGCCCACACGGAGTGCTGGCCCGTGTGGAGTACTGACCTATGCAGGAGTGTTGGCCCATGTAGGGGTCTGGCCCACATACAAGTGCTGGCCTGCTCAGGAGTGCTGGCCCGTGTGGAGAGCTGGTGCAGCAAGATGAACAACAAAAGCACAGAGGAGAGACAATAAGAGACACAGCAGATCAGGGAGCTGAGGTGGTGCAGGGGATTGAGTGCCTCTTTCCCACTCTGGAAGGTCCCAGGATTGGTTCCCAGTGCTGCTTAAAGAGAAGACAAGCAGACACAGAAGAACATACAAAAAGCAGGCAGTGAGGGCAAAACAATGGTGGTGAGGGAGGGGTAAATAAATAAATCTTAAAAAAAACACAATTTATAAAGGAATAGTTATGGTTAATAACAGGTAGAATCTTTACATTAGTTCCCTGAACTTATATTTTGGAATAAGTTAAGTGGAAGAAGCTCAATCTCTGCTTCTTCTACCTCCAAGCAAAAAATGGTAAGAAAAAAAAATATATAACATCTATAGAAGACTTAAAGAGATTTTTGCCACCAATAAAGACTTTACATTTGCATGGCTAATAATTTCTACCATAGCCACATTTTTTTAAATCACTGCTTAGAAAATTACAAAAGAAAAATATGTTACACAGAATATTGTATAATATTTGTATTTAAATCACAAATAATGGCTGGAAATTCAAACAATAGTTTGTGCTCAATTATGTGTAGATCTGTAAGAAAGTGTACAAATGGAAAACAGTTGCTATCTAAAATCTAAGTTTAACATAACAAGGATTTATGTCAAATTCTCATGTAAACATCAGACTCACAAAGCAATATCAATTTAATTAATTAATTACTTAATTCAGAAATTACTTTTTGTTTACAAAGTGTTAGGGATACTGTGGAGCATGAGTAAAAAACCTTTTTGACCTCAGGAATCTTTTATCATAATTGGGAAGGAAGAAAATAAACAAATATAAATCACTCTTCATTGCATATTTTACCTGGCAACCATAATTTAAAACAAAATTATTTTTAATTAGCTTATATTCTCTAAAGTATTTGAAATGTGAGAAAACAGAATAACATAAGAAATGCTCCCCTCAAAATGTTAAAACTGCAAATAAGATACACATTTTACAGGTAATCAGTTCAGTAATAACATTTTATGGTTTATTATTATTCAGTCTGTTGTATTAAAACACAGGGACCTGAAAAAGAGGATTTCCTTGTAATTTGCATGTGATTTTACTTGGATGCTAGTTCAATGAAGTAGGCCAGGAGGCACCAGAGAGGTGTTTTGAGACATACAGACAGCAGGAGGCAGAAAAAATGGGATATATTAAGGGACAAATCAAATAAATAGCTTAGCAATATGGTGGAAAATCCCACAATTTCAAGACATACAGAAAAAAGCTCTATTAACATGTAGCTATAATTTAAATGTTGTAGAAATACACTATCTGTTCGGCAGCACTCTTCTGAACAGAGGTCATTAGGATGGTCTTTTCTTCCTTAAATTCTATGAAAACTAGAATATTTCAAATTTAGATTTACGAAGACTGTGGGGCAGTTTGAAGCAATTTTGGACACCTGAGAATCATGCCTTTAGGGCTAATCCATTCTTGTTTAGGTGAGACCATTTGATTAAATTACTTCAGTTAAGGCCCATTGATTAGATTGCATGAC
>PVKH010033615.1:0-12132 GCA_004027955.1 Chaetophractus vellerosus | reverse complement strand
CCCACAACGCCAGTCTTTGGGAAGTAAGCATTGCCTTGATGAGGCCTGGATTTGGACTTTTTCTAGCTTCAAATTCGTGAGCTAATAAAATAAACTCCCTTTGTTTAAGCCAACCCATTGCACAGTATTTGCTTGAGCAGCCAAAGAAACTACCACTACAATTATAATCCTAGCAGCCTACAATTAGATGGCCTACTACCTTTCAGAGCTCCCCATTTTAAAAATAGTCTTTTTTGGTCATCCTCAAAATAGATGAGTACTTAAACAGAGATAAATCTTCTCCCTTTGTATCCTGCTTTGCTCTTCTTAGTGTTTAGAAACACAGCCCAAGTCAGGAAACCTCAACAATGAGCCTCACTATGATGAAAGCACCTAAACACTGAGAAGGAAAGGAGGGTAAACAAATAAAAGTCTAAAGAGAACTAGAGGGGAGGAAACAAATGTGTACTGTTCCTATATACCATGTGGGGGGGGGGGAGAAAAAAGCTCTGAAAAGAATGATTTGACTATCAAGGATAAGCAGCCTCAAACTGGGGAGAATCTGTAAGACTCTGCTAAGATACCCAAGTCCCTTTTCCACCAAACAGAATCATCTTCCTATAAAAAGGAACAGTTCTCATCGCACAATTCTCTCTCCTCTGAACATTCCTGGTACAGAAACTCTCTTGTGATACTTTACACTCACCCTATTGTAAAGGTTTTTGTTTCCATGCCTTATCTCTCCATCATGGAAGAAACATTTATCTTTGTAAGGCCCATACAGACTGGATCAGTGCTCTCCAAAATGGAAATTTTAATCCATTTCATTCATAACCTGCTAGGTTATGAAATCAATCCAGTGGGTCACAGTCAACACTTTTTTTAAACAAAAGTGCACATTACTCAGCAACCAAGCTACAGAATTTAAAACTCATTCTATCAAGCAATAAAAAAAAAAAAAATCTAAGTGGCCTGAACTATTATGCCCCTGAGAGTGTATTAATTCTAGGACATGTGTGCTCTCTACTTCAGGGATGACTACCTGCTCAGTCACATTCCAAGATGTGATTACAGTTCAGGCAACAAAAGCAATCTCACAAAGTAGAACACAGTTAGCCAAATGAGTGATACAGACAATTAGTACTATGGACGGTTAAGGAAAGGATAGCTTATGCTGCACTAGGTCAGTGGGAAGAAACTTCCCTAAGGAGGGGATTTAAACTGGGCCCAAAAAGAACTGGATTTAAAAAAAGGAGAGGGGAAAACAAAACAAAACAAAACTGTGATGCAGGCTGGTCTGGACTAGGTTTGAAAGAGCAGAGGGACTGAGGAGGTTATTCTAATAGTTTAGCTTGGAATTATATAGTGTATCTTGGAATTATATAAGCCCAAAGTTATAAGCTTGGGAGCATAAAGGCAAGAGCAGAAACTAGGAAGGAATCATGGAGAGGTCTTGGTGATTGACTGGATTTTGTTGTGGAGGTAAAGGTGAGGGGACTAGACGATTCCAAAGTTTTCTGTTCTGGATAACCAGGAAGAGAGTAGTACCATTACCAACAATGGACAGGAAAAAAATCAGAGGAGTTTTAGAAGAAAGTGTTATATAACACATCAATATTTGCTATTAAAGTCTAATCTGTTCTGGACACCTACACCTTGACTTGCTCCAAGGCATCCTTCATACGAGGGGTCCTAAGCAGCATAAGCAGCGTCCTATTCTTAAGGAGCTTACAGCCTGGGAGAACCAACGTTGATGCTCAGTCAGTTCTTGAAATATTAAAATACTTCCATACCAGTCGGCAAATAACGGCCAGAGCACCCTGAGTGATGCTCACCCCTCCTACCCGCTGCCCCAGTCCCTTCCCTAGATCCAAAGAATGAACATATGGCATGTGAGAGGCCTCGGCTCTATGATCAGCTTCTGCTCTGATTGTGTAGTGCCTGTGTCATTCCATTCTGGAAGTACTAGGCAAAATATGATAAAACCAGGGAGTGGATGAAGCTGAGCCTGAGATTGAGTGTCTGCTTCTCATGTACAAGGTCTGGGGTTCAATCCCCAGTACCTCTTTTAAAAAAATTAAAATAAAAAAATATGATAAAACCAAGTGCTAACAGAATTCACAGGAGAGAGTAATCACTTTGGCTTGAACCAGTTATTCGTTCAAACATCTGTTGAGGGCCTACACTGAGGATACACCAAAGGATGTGGTCCCAGCACTCAGGCTGCTCACTAACATACAAACAAATCACTGCAATCCAGAGTAGTAGCACAGAAGTAGTACTAAGGTGCAATGGGGACACAATAGAGATAGTAGTCAATCACCCAGCCTATGGGAGGGAAGCAAAGCAGTTGCATAAAGCTTCACAGAGAAGGTGATACAAGACCCGAACAGCAAAAGATGAACAGGCGTTTGCCAGGCAGAGAAGGAAGAAAGAAACCATTCCAAGCAACTTTACATGAGTACTGTGTAAGCCACATACCAGCACAGTGTGTACAAAACAATGAGATAACCAGTGTGTAGTGCCGGGCGCAGTGTCAATAATAAATAATGATAAAAAATAAATATTAAGGATTTTATCCAGCATATTTACTTTTCTGGGCGTGTTTTTTAAAGGCTGATTCTAAAATAAATCTGCATCGTCCAAGCCTATAGTAGTTGAGCAAAAGATGGCCAGTCTAGATAAACTGAGAGGCAAGAATTTTTAAAATTGGGAACTTTAAAAAAGAAGCACATGGAATCCACAACAGCAACTAGAGCTGCCTGCACTTATTAGATGTTTAAGCAAAGAGGCAAGCACAAGGAATGAATTGGAGAGTGGAAGAGGAACAAATAACAACAGAAAACCCACAGGACTGTTTCCAATTAGTGAAGAAGAGCCTCCTGGAGGGGGATATTTTTTAACAAAAGAAGGGAATAAGAGAACAGTAAACAGACATCTTGAAAGTCAAAGACGAATTTACAGGATAAATGTTTGCAGGAAGAACAAGAGAAGAGGGTAAATATAATTTGTGTATATTTGGCTGAGTCGTGGGGGTGAGGGAGGCGTGGAGAAGAAGGACATCTAGAGAACAGAGGCTCCAAATAAATGACTATAAATTCAAACTATTAAAAGGTTTGGCAATGCTATAGAACTCTGGGGAAAGCCCTTCTAGAGATCATGAAAAATCGTCATCTATATTTTTTAGAAAGTAACCCCCATGGCATCTCAGCCAGCATCCATTTCACCATGTCACACTCACATTCTACAGAGATGGACCAAAGCACTGGCTGTACACTGGTAACAGCGATGGGCTTTTCTATAGCTTACATTTAATATTTCGCACTTAATGCTTGCAATTTTTACATTTTTGTAGCTCATGTCTATGATAAGACAGAGGAGGACACACAGTATCATTCCTTCAGCTCAATTCCACACGTGCAGAGCTCGATGGGGCAGGTGTCCCAAATCCACAGGAGTGAAATGTAAGGTCACAAAGAGCAGCTCAGTAAATATGAATTCTCTTCTCTTTTAAAAGGTGGTCATTTTTTTTTAGAAATTAAACTACATTAAAAAAGCAAACAAACAGCCTTTGTTCGAATGCACTGGCTACATTAGTTATTGTCATCCAGAGCCAATTGTTCAAGGGAAGGGAAGCATTAGACGCCAAGAAGGGAGTCATCACCACTGCTTTCCTAAATTATGAGCTGCTCCCTCAAAGGAAAGGCCATCAGTGCTCAGGAAGTGACAGAGGTTTCCGACAGTATTAAAGGGCAGTGTCTGCAGTGTGACCCATGGTCCAAACTGCATAAAAATAAAAATTCACTGACAAACGATAACAAGTACTTCCTCACTTTCCTATCTGCTGAATCAGGGCCATTGTTTGGGTTGTAGTTCCTTGTTTAAATTAGGCTATTTAATCACAATGATGTTTGCCAAACATTCTAGTCATACGCCATCAGGAAAACTTATCAAAAGCACTAATTGTGTGCCAAGGCTTAAACACACATACACACACAAACTCTTGCACTAATAGAATCTAATAAGTACTAAGGGCATCTTTTAAAAACTGTGTTTTTTCTTCCCTTCTGAAAACTACAAATATTCTCTGATGAGAAGGGAATTTGAAGACAGACCTGAGTTTAAGAGCTAACGCAGCCATCTGATAGCTGTTTGAACTCGAACAAATTACTTCATGCCTTTGGGCTTGTTTTCTCATGTAAAATGAAAAAAAGAATAATAATGCCTGTCCCAGAAGTGTCTAATGATAATTAAGTTGGATAATTCACATGCAACTATAAAGCAATGGTCAGCAGAAAGTGAGGGCTTCCTATATATTTATTATACATATGCTATTATCTTTTGTAAAACATTATTAGCACACATCTTACAAGTCTCAAACCACTGCCAAACACAAACATGCACAAAACTATATATGTTATCACTGTTTAATTTGATATTTCTAAACTTCAGTGGTTTCATCCCTAAAAATAAGGGAAATATCTGTCTCAAAGGATTGCTGTGAAAACTAAATGTGATAGTATAAACAGCATGCACAGACATCAGTTTTTGCACTACTGTTTAGAGCAACATGTGGATGAACCTCGAAAACATTTTGCTAAGTAAAAGAAGTCAGACACAAAATGTCACATACTTTATGATTCCATTTTTATGAAATACCCAGAATAGGTAAATCTGTATCTACAGAACACATATTGGTGGCTACCAGGGGCTACGGGGAGCAGATAACGGGGAGAAACTGTTAAACGGGCGTGGGTGCTATTTTGGAGATATGGAAGTGTTTTGGAACTTCATAGAGGTGGTGTTTGTACAACATGGTGAATGTGGTAAATGCCACTGAATTATTCACTTTAAAATGATTAGCTTTATGTTATATGAATGTCACCTCAAGAAATTTTTAAAAACTGATTGAATTTTTTTTTTTAATAATTTTAAAAGTCTAGCATAAAGTCTGGTCCAGAATGGATAATCAATAAATGTTCAATCATTCTCTACTCATAAACAGTAACCAGGACTTTTCTTAAGTTATGAACCACAAAGAAAAAAAAATTGTAAATTCTGCCATTGCATTCACAATCTCTAAAAGGATAATAAAAATTATCAATTATGCATTGATAATTTTTGATAAGCAATTATCCAACATTTACCAAAGCACACAAAATGTTTTTCTTCACATAAATGTCTATATTAAGTTTCTTTCTACTTATTACTTTAAAAGATAGGCAAAACAATTATTTTTAATCCACTAAATGACAGTCTGGATAAATTATTTTTATCATGTATTTCATTCAATATTTATATTCACCAGGTCAGTAAACCATTAAGATGATGACAAGCAAGCAAGAAACCATTAAATAGATCGGCCTCTCTTCAGGAATATTGTTTTAAGCAATCTGGGAGTTGTAGCCATATGAATGCCAAGCCATTACTAATTTGTTTTATCAGTGCTTTTCTATGCTTTTCATGCACAAATTTGATTATGTGCAACTGGAATAGTCAACAAATACAAGGTGAGGCCCTCTAAAATATAATCATCTCTGTCGAGGACCTAGTCCAATGCCTGACATATAAAAGGTATTAGATTGGGCTGGCTGTATAGCCCAGTTGGTAGGGTGCCGGTTTGCCACATGGGAAGCCCCGGGCCTCCTCGAGCGGGCAGACCGCCTCGAGAAGGCAGACCGCCTCGAGAAGGCAAGCCGCCGCGGGCAGGCAAAAAGGCATGCCTCCGCGGGCAAAGGCAAGCCTCTGCGATCAAAGGCGAGCCCCCACGAGCAGGCAGGCCACCGAGCTGGTGAGCTGACTCAGCAGGTCCCCCCAGCAGGGGGAGACAAGCAGACACAGAGGAACACAGAGGAAAAGAAAAACAAATACAGCATGAATAAGCAAAAAAAAAAAAAAGTGGGGGGGATGTATAATAAAATAAAAATAAATCTTTAAAAAAGATTTAGCTCATCTCATTGGATATATAGTATATGTCACAAATTTTTGTTAAGTCAGTAAAACTTAGGAGTCTCGTTACAGCAGCATGACCCAGCCTATACTAACTAGTACAACAAGAAAGATGATATTTATTTGAAAACTAGAAACTTATCAGAGCTTATTCTCAGAAAAACAAAAACAGATAAGTGGTACAACCTGGACACATCACAACTTCCCTGATGATAGCTCTCTCACCTAAAAAGTGGGATAATAATAGTATCTACCTCATAAAGCAGCTTATAGGGATTAAATAAGTGACTGTCCACCAATTGCTAAGTATAATACTTAGGACATAGATGAAACTTTCAATAAATGTCAGTAATTATTAATATTATTATAAATAATACATTAGACACTTATGCACTGCATATTTCATTTTGCTCCCCTACTTCTTGCTCCTTTTTATTTTAATTTGTGGTCAGTTTTATCAATTTGAACAATCTTTATTGAGGACTACCATACAGAAGTCACCATGCAAGGCACTGGGAATAAAGGCAAATTAGATAAGACATCTTCATGGACTTTTCCTTACCTATGATTCTCCTTTCTTCTCCAATCCATCAATAACAAAGCAAACTTTAAAATCATAAACATAAATACAATGCTTTATGTTGTAAATATTTAATCAGTGGTGAGCTAATTTTTTATTTAAAAACCATATATGTATCTGTGTCTTGTTCAAAGTGAAGATCAAACAATTGGTTAGGTCCAATTCAATGAAGGTACTCAGTACTCGGACAAAAAATAGAACCCGTGCACACTTCCCAACTGCCCCTAATGCAGTGCTCTGTAGATGGGAGGCACTCAATGAATAGAATTACAGATGCATCAGAGATTAACAGAGCCCCTTATCTTATAAATTAATATACTGAATTTTAGAGAGTTAGGCAACTAGCCAAAGTTATGAAGTAAGGTAGTGGCAGAGCTGATAGTAGAACACAGACTTTCAAAATATCTAAAGTATTTAAAACCTCTAAGGCACAAAGTCCCACAATCTGCTGACAAAGTGATATAAACAAGACAGTGCAAAACCTAAAATAAATTTTCACTAAAATTGAATATTAGCATTACCCTTGGTAACAGGGGCTAGTAAAACATGGAAAACTAAGCTATCAGAAAGACGGTGTTAGATTTAACATTATAATCAAGAAGAGAAGGTAGCTGTAAAACCTGAAAGGACATGATTCTTATATTTTTCCCCAACCACATTTTACAAAACTCAAAATAGCACAGAAA
Organism: Chaetophractus vellerosus; assembly: GCA_004027955.1. NCBI lineage: Eukaryota > Metazoa > Chordata > Mammalia > Cingulata > Chlamyphoridae > Chaetophractus > Chaetophractus vellerosus. The sequence goes on along the minus strand of PVKH010033615.1, from coordinate 4,938 downwards.
AAAACCCACAACAGAAATAGCTTCATATGCCTCTCTCTATGGATCAGAGTCCTATATAAAAGAAAATGACATCAAGCAAGGAAAAAGAAAGTTAATTTCTTTGCCACAAGTCTGCTAAATTATATCTTTCTGATACAAGGACACATAAATACTATTTATGTAATAGAAAATAGTCCATATAGATTTTTTGGAGAAGTTATATGTTTACAGAACAATGATGCATAAAATACAGGATTCCCATATATCACCCTATTATCACCACCTTACATTGGTGTGGTGGATTTGTTACAATTGATAAAAAAGCACATTTTTGTAACTGTAATATCATCTCCAGTCCATGGTTCAACTTAGGGTTCACTGTTTGTGTCATACAGTTCCACGGATTTTTAAAAAACTGTTTATTCTAGTACCATATATACAATCTAATATTTCCCCTTTTAACCACTTTCAGATACATATTTCAGTGCTGTAAGTTGTATTCACAATGTTGTGCTACCATCACTGCCATTCCTTACCAAAACATTTTCATCATTCCAAATAGGAAATCTACATCTTTGGCCTTAACTCCCTATCCCCTATCCCTACCCTGTCTCCTGGTAACCTATATTCCAGACTTCGACTCTCTGAGTTTGCTTATTCTAATTATTTCATATCACTGAGATCATACAATATTTGTCATTTTGTGTGGCTTATTTCACTTAACATGATGTCTACAAGATTCATCCATGCTGTCGCATATATCAGAACTTCATTCCTTTTTACAGCTGAATAATATCCTATTCTATCTATACACCACATTTTATTTACCCATTCATTGGTTGATGGACACTTTGGTTGCTTCAATCTTTTGGCAATTGTGAATAATGCCACCATGAACTTCGGTGTGCAAATATCTGTTTAAGCATACAGATTTTTATATTTTCTGAAATAATAATTAGGAATGATTTAAACATTTTTTTCTGAGCACAGCAGTTGGATAAATTAAAGCCACATACATTAAGAAACTGCAAGATAAAAATAATATTTACCTTTTGTTGGATGTTTATTAAGTGATGTGTGCTGTGCAAAATAAGCATTATATATATATCACCTAATTTCACAAACATGTGAGAAGGGTAGTATAATTATCTCAATTTTATTGATGATAAAGTGGAGGCTCAGAAGTGTTAAGTAACTTGTCTAAGGTTACTCAGGTAGCGGCAGAAACAGGATTCAATCCCAGACCTGTTTATATCTAAAGACTGTGTTCTTAACTATTACTGTATTCAAGCCCTGAGATCAAATCAAGTTCCTGACCCTCCAGAATTTAGATCAAAGTCAATTCATCATATCTAAGGAGTGGACTATATGATCTCTAAGACCCCTTCAACAATGAATCTATGTTGCCAGAAATGATTCTAGGTCCCCAGAAATAGAACTCATGTCAAAATGTATATAATATTTGTAAGAATGTACCCCAGGCCTAAGGGATACAACATCAATAGTTGAACCAATAATAAAAGGAGAAGAGGCAAAAAATAAAAAGAGAAGGAGGAAGAGCAATAAATTCTTCCAGGGGTCCCAACAAGGTCACATTTTTACTAGGCCACTGTGACCAAAGTGGAAAAGGGGAAACTGAATTTGAAAGCAGAACTGTAAGGAGTGTACATAAACAGAAAGAGCTCAGCCCACTGATGTGATCGCCTCCCAGCAGACAAGGCAAGAGTTGTGGAAAGCCCCAGCTGGCATCTGTAGCCATGAGCTGAATGCACAATGCCGGGCCAAGACACAGAGTTCTGACATGAGCATTAATCAGTAGTTAATAGGAATAGTTGGGTACAGATGACTGACCACTAGCTTCTAGAAGAGGCTTTACCACAGCTGCCACGTATATGGATGTATAACCACTGAAATGTATGGAAAGTGTGGTTTATAGGTCAGAATGAGGAACTAGCATCTATCCTTTCAAGTTCCAGGCTCTGTGCATGCTCTCTCATATATTATCATAATTAGCTCACACAACAAGCTTGGTAGATATTGTTCTCTACTTTACTATGGACAAAACGATGGTCTGAAAGGACAAATGCTCCTTCCCCACTACATCACAGAGTAAAATGCCCTCAGGGCTCACTGGGGCTAGGGTGAAGGGTAATGAGAAGTAGTGAAATACTGTAACCATATTCCAGGCAACCCTGGGAGCCTTACGGGCTGACCCACAAGTATCTACTGGCATTGCACATATCCACAACCTTGATGTACCCACGTGATATATTTCTCTGATCTCCTGATCTAGTTATTGCAGATAAAAGAAATCAAATATTCCTACCAAATCAACATTTTTTTTTGAGGTACCGGGGCCGGGGATTGAAACTGGAACCTCTTATGTGGGAAGCCGGCACTCAACCACTGAGCTACACTGGCTCCCCCAGTTGGTTTTTTCATTTGTTTGCTTGTTTGTTTGTTTTTAGGAGGTGCCGGGGATCAAACCGGAGACCTTTTATATGGGAAGCAGGCACTCGACTACTTGAGCTACATCTGCTCCCCATAAGATTATGGATTTTTTTGTTTTTTTTTAAGGAGGTACTGGGGATTGAACCCAGGACCTCATTCATGGGCTGCAGGCACTCAGTGAAGACTTTAAGAAAGGAGGAAAAATAACTTGTAAAGAATGGAAGTAAAAGATAAAAAGGAAAACAAACAAAAAAAGATTTGTGTCAATGAAACGATAGTAGCCTTTGCTTTGTTTAGGTTCCCTTTGGATAATTATTTATACATTCTCTCAGCAAATGTTTCTTTTGTGCTTCATATTCTTTATGGGCTCTGCTAGGTACTGGAGAGTGCTATCTACCTGGAGGGACACATACAAAATCATGTGCGCAGGCCACTAAAGACCAACTAAATTGTTCTAAAGAACCCAAGAAGGCATCACAGAAGAGGTAACTTTTGAGCTGGGGCTAGAAGTATGAGTTCAACAAGTAGAAAAGAGGGATGGGACTCCAGACAATCTCTGACTGCTGACTGTAAAATTCACTTGGTTTCTGTCTTATATACTAAAAGTGTATATGGGGGGGGGGGTGGTAGGATATGAAGCTGGTTAAGGCCAGCTGGGGTCATGTGGTGAGAAACAATGGATTCCATGCCCAGGAGTTAGGTCAGATCTTTAAGCAGTGGAAACACAGGGTGAGCCTCCTTACCAAATCCTCTCAAGGAGCCTCTGGGATATGAATACTGCTAGGTGTAGCTTGGTCATTTGGATAGCCATAACTACAGAAAAAGATCATTCTAAAACTTGACAAAAATTAAAGCTTAAACAAAATTATCTGGCCTTTGACCCTACCAAGTTTATTATTAAAAGGCATAAAAGTACTTATGTGCTCTAACTGGAAAAAAAAATTAAAGTTGAACTTACACATAGTCAGCCCCAACTGAAAATCTAGAGTCCAGAAAATGGCAACTACTATACCTATTCTTAAGGACTAAAAACATTTGTGGAAATTTTTCTCAAAAAAATAGATAAATAAAATTCAATTGGTAGGAAAAAAAAACACAAATTAAAAAAAAGAAATAAAAACTCAGTTGGAGATGACGTCAGAAAACATATTATTAACGTAATAAATGCATAGGTGGTATATGTGACCTAAAATATAAACTAAATATAAACCAGAAGGCAAAAAGCAGCTGAGTAAAGACAAATATCTCGCAAATCACCAAAAATGGAGAAAGAACTGGCTTTAAACTATATTTCTAAAGAGTAGCTAAGACAGTAATCTACAATAAAGAGATAAAAATTAGGAACTAAGACGTCATTCACCCACTCTACCCTTCCACTATTCCCTTTTCTGCTGATAATTCTCTTTTTCATCATTCCCAAATCCCTACAAATAGTCTTATACAAAATCTCAATATATAAAATATATAACAGCAGAGAGCTCTTAGTTGAAAGGGGTCAGGGAGAGAGGGGGTACTAGAGTACCCAAACTTAGCCTCCACTTTGGCCTCCCCCCACCCCTAAAAGCCTTTGAATTTCCCCAGTAAAGTATGAAACACACAGCTCTAGACCAAACCTCTCAGTTTACAAATGAGGAAACAATGGGCTTGGAAGTCAATCTAAGCACGACACTTGGGGAAGAAAAAAAAAAGACCCATTTCCTGGTGCCTCTGCTAAATTAAAATGCTTTCTCTTCCTCATAAACTCAAATTCAAACTTCTGGGTTAAAAACCATTCCTTATAAGGTATTAGAAACTCATGCCATCCCTCTATCCCAAATTCCCATTCAAAATTCACATAGGACACAGATATTCTGCTAGGGACAGGTCATCTTCTCCATTTAACCATCACAACCCAGGAGATGAAAAAACTGACCTCAGAGAGGTACTGTAATATTCCCAAGGCCCCACAACTGGAATCCTGGTCTGACTCCCAAAGCCAAGCCTCAGACTTTTTCACTCTTTCTAATCCCAACCCTTCCCAAATCTATGCCTATCTCTACACCAGCTCCCAGAAATGCAAAACTATTGGGGAGCCTATCATTTCACACTGGATGTTTTTTTACATCCAGGCTCGTAGGAGAATGTCCCATCCCGCAGCCAAGCACAACGGCATCAAGCCTACCTTACACCTCTAAACTCAAGTTTCAGAACCAGGGAGGCTAACCCCACAGCCACCACTACCAAATCTTTATATACTACAACTTCCTTTACAAGCCTGTACAAGCAGGAGTTAGATATTTTCAGTAGTAGAGCAGGGGACGTCAAATATTCTTCATAAAAGGGTTGCAAAATCAACTTTGAAGTAAGCATGAAATGACTGGCTGGCATTTTAGGTTGGATAGGTATTAGCTTTCTATCTAGGGGCTGCCCTGGGGTAAAGGATGACTGTCATCCAGAGATGGCTTTAAATAATTTGAATTTGGAGAGAGGTCAAGGGAGTTTAGATTAGGGCATCCTCTGGGAGCAAGG
>PVKH010033614.1:0-11984 GCA_004027955.1 Chaetophractus vellerosus | reverse complement strand
AGGGCAGTCACAGAAACCATTCGAAAATGTTAAATGATTGGGTGACAGGTTTAGATATATGCTTTAGAAAGTACATGAGAATAAATAATCTTTACTTGAATTTCCATCAGGGGTAGAAAGGGAAAAACATAGGTGAGCCCCTTCTTTTCAGTCCTTCCATCTTCATTCCACCTGAACAAGCATTGTGGGTGTGATTCTCAAAAGAAGATTGACACAACTTTGAAAATCAAAAGAGCATTTATAATGAGAAAATACTCAATGAAGATTCTGCCATAGTGCTGGCAATCAATAAATATCTGTAGTGTGGAAAGTGTCCACTAAAATAAGATATTAGGTGGACAGCAAGTATCTCTGCCCTGCCTTCAATTAACCCATCAAGACAGTCATTCATCGTATAGTTACTGAGTGTTCTTGGGTAGTTTAGAAACAGAGTGTTCAATAAGTACAGACCCCTGTGTTTATGATTTCCAGGGAAACGAATTTGTGTGGGTGAGGGCCTGGCCCGCGTGGAGCTGTTTATATTCCTGACCACCATTCTACAGAAATTTACCCTGAAGTCTCTGGTTCACCCAAAGGACATTGATGCCACCCCAATTCACACTGGGTTCGCCTCTGTGCCGCCCCCGTACCAGCTTTGCTTTATTCCTGCCTGAAGAAGGGGCAGGTCGTCTGCCTGCTGCTGTGCAGTCACCTACAGTTGCCCTCCTCGGGGGCGTCATTCACCTCCCTCCCTCTACTGGCGATATCTTCTCTCACCTCCCCTCTCCACATCTCCCCATGCCCTGAAGATCCAGGGGAAATCCAACCTCCATCAAGGACAGTGTCCTGTGTTTCACTGCACAAATTGACCTGCTATTCCCCATGCTCTGTAATATCTGTATTTTCTAACACATACCTTAATAACTTAATATTGAGTTATTCCTCTATCACTGTGAAACACAGCAGGAAATAAAAGACAGTGTGTGTCAATTCATAGCCATGAGATGTTCTCTGTGTTCTAAAGAAACGTGTTATTCTTGCTGGGTCTGTTGTGAGACTTTCCTTCATTTGTACATAATAAAGTAAGAAGTGAAAGAGAAATGGAAAACAGAGTCAAGGAGGATATGCTGGTCCTTTTATTGGGAACACCAAGAGTGAATAGAAGAGCACAGGTTAGACAAGATCTCCTGGACTAATGCCTCAGGCCATCCTGGAGATTTGGGTTTGAAGGTGAGAGAATATGTCAAGGAGCAGTTCCAACCTGTGGGGACATAGTGAGAGGATGAGCCATGGGGAGAAATGAGCATTAAGCTGTGAGAGTTCATGTCCCCACTTTGGTGTTGCCATCAATACTAAATGAAGATTTTAACTATTTTATACTTCCTGTTTACTACCTTAGGATCAAGAATAGCTATATGATATCATATTGCTAATCATATTTTCTGAGTGTTATTCTGCTCTCTCCAGCAAGAGAACAATATGTCTTTATGATATTATCAGACTTTATTCTCTTTCTGTTTTCCTCATTTTCTTATATGCTCAAATTAGGTGTGTTGGTAACTTGATGCTTTGGTCTTAAAATCCTTAGCATCGTGTAATCTCCAAAACATACCTATTTGAACATTTTATACACTTCAGAACATAAACATCTTTATCCTCCATCTACTTCTAGTTGTTTTACATAAAAAATCATGTAGAAAACTCAGCATTCCCATATACCACGGTCTTTCATTATTCACACGTTGCATTGCTATGGTACCTTTTATACAATTGATGAAAAATAGCACCACTGTACTATTAACTATTGTCCATAGTTTATATTAAGGAGCATTTTCCCCATATACCACCCTATTATTAACACCTTGCATTAGTGTGGCTCCTTCATTATAATTCATGAGAGAACATTTTTATAATTGTCCTATTAACTATAGTCCATCATTTAAAATAGGGTTCTTATATTGTACATTCCAATGTTTTTATCTTTTAATTTTTATTCTAGTAACATGTATAGGACCTAGAATTTCACCTTTTAACCACATTCTCATATATAATTCACATGTATAATTCACATATATATTCAGTGCTGTTAATTAATCTCACAATGTTGTGCCACCACTGCCATCGTCCATTTCCAAACTTTACATGTGGGCATGTGGGGGAATGTGGGAGAAGAGAACTTTGCTGAAGCTTCCAGTTCTGAGGAGAAGAGCCCAGATGTGAGGTCCAGGCTAGTCTCACCCTACAAACAGCAGCCAAGGCCGTTTGATCCAGAGCCTGGTCCACAGCCCCAACCATTCAGAGCTCAGCAGCTATCACAGTCATAAGAGTATCTGTGTCACAGCAGTTTCATTATCAGCCTGATCAGTGTGTGTAATAGGTTCTAGGGATTAGAAACCATCTTAGTGTCACCCTCTGTATATGAAGCAACTGTTTTTCAGTATTTATGGGAAAGCAGCAGTGTGTTTAGAGGGTCACACTACTACCTGGTAGTTGGCAGGTGTGCCGGAGTGAACAGTCTTGGCGTGGTAGATAGATGGGCCAAGCAACCAGCGTTTCCCAGAAATAAAGAAGCATCATGAGGGATGTGACTCTTTGTAACTATGTGACAATCCAGTGAGAATAGCAAAGGTCAGGCAGATGGGAATTCAGGGGGACACAGCTGGGATACACAGCATTAAACTGTACCCTATATCAGCTCTCCCATACAATATATATAGACTCGTTACTGTACCATTACAGAACATTCCTCTGAGCATATTCTGGTGGAAAGCGTCCTCTGTAGGGTCTTTGGATTCCATCTTAAAATCTGCCTAGATTTTCATTCTCTGTTCTAGTTCCTGTCACCTTCATGTCCATTATCCCCTCTGATTTGGTTGTTTGTGCCCTGAGGGCAGAGCAGTCTATCTCTGCCTCAGGATCATGCTTCAGGCCAGTCAAGTGTATACCTCCTTGCACAGGTGAGCAGGAATAGGGGTGTATGGGCTTCCCAGTGGTCCATGGACATGAGACATGGTCACAAGACCTGTAAAGGTGACTTAGAAGCCTTCGTGCACAGTGGACATGAGCAGCTGGTATTGCTGTGACCAGTACCTACGTATCCTGTAAGGAACTCACTCTAGGAAGGGTGAGATAAACAGAGTATCAACATCTACCTCACTGACATTGGGCATCAGGAGGGGCCTGGTGAAGGTGCGCTGCCGGAGAGGTCAAAGTTGGGATTGGGAATTGAAGTCTCTAAAAAAGAAAAAAAACATATTCTAGTCTTAACTCTCAGTCCTCTGGATGTGAATTCACTTGTAAATAGGATCTTTAAATATGTTGTTATTGTGAGGCCAAAGTGAATAAAGGCGGGTCTTAATCCATTAAGGCTGGAGTCCTTATAAGAAGGCAGTTGGGTCCTTCTAAGTTGTCAAAGGATGAGAAGGAAACCAGAGGAGGGGCAGAGCCAGATCACCATGTGTCAGAGCAGAGCTGCATCTACCAGCCAAGGAACAGCAGGAGAGCAGGCAAGTCCCCACCAGAACACAACAGAAGCCAGGAGAAACCAGTGCTGCCAATATGGGATTTGGGGCTTCCTGCCTCCAAAACAGTGAGATCAAGACCTGTTGTTTAAGCCAGCCCACTCTGTGGTATTTGTCATTATGGCCTGGAAATTACGCAGGTGGGGAAAAGGCATAGGCTTGGGTTGCATCCACATGGCCTCCAGTGCTCTTGTTTACTTTGCTTTCCTGACACTTGCTTCTGGCATTTTGAAAAGAGCCTTCTCTCTTAATATGGAAGCTCAAAGAGATGTTGCTTCTCAAATGACCAGCAGAGGGCAACAGAAAGCAGGTACGCCAAAAAAAGCCAACCAAACAACCAACCAAACAAAAAAAAAACCCTGGTTTTTCTTGTCCCTCCAACAGAAATGTGGCTGGGAAAACTAGATATCCATATTCAAAGATATGAAGAGGGGTCCTATCTCATACCATTAAAAAATAAATATAAATGTGTCAAAGACCTAAATATAAGAACCAGCATTATAAAACTCCTAAAATTAAACACAGCAGAGCATCTTCAAGAACTGTTAGGCAATAGTTCCTTAGATTTTATACCAAAAGCATGAATTAGAAAAGAAAAAATAGATCTATAGCACCATCAAATTTAAAACATTTATGCTTCAAAGGACTTCATCATGACTACAAAAGATAACCTAAAGAGTGGGAGAAATTTTTGGAACCCACATATCTGATAAGGCTTTCTATAATTATAAGTGTTTGTGTGTATATGCTAAAATTCAAGATCACAAACCACCTAATTTAAAAATGGTGAAAAGATTTGAATAGAGATTTCTCCAAAGAAGATATATAAATGGCCAATAATCACATGAAAAGATGCTCAACATCATTTGCCATTAGGGGAATGTATATCGTAACCACAATGAGAACCATTAAACACTCACTAAAATGGCTACTATTTATAAAATGGAGAGGAACAAGGGTTTGACAGGAGGGCAAGAAATTGAAAGACTGCTCCCTTGTTGGAAGATTCATAAAATGGTGCAGCCACTCCTGAAAATAATTTGGCAGTTCCTCAGAAAGTTAAGCATTGAATTACCATATGACGCACTCTATCAGTTAGCCAAAGGGATGCTGTTGCAAAATACCAGAAATCAGTTGGTTTTTAAAAATGGTATTTATTTGGGGTAGAAGACCACAGTTACCAGGCAATGAAGCGAAAGTTTCTTCCCTCACCAACGTCCATTGCCAAGTATTGGAGCAAGACAGCTGGTGACATTTGCCAGGGTTCAGGCTTCTTGGGTTCTTCTCTTCCCGGGACTGTGCTTCTCTCCCGGCTTAGCTCGTCTCGTCCCTCCACAAGGTCAGCTGTAGACTATGAGGCTCTCTAGGCTTTGCCACTATCCACAAGGCCAGCTGTAAACTATCAGGTGAAAGGCTTCTCTCTATGCTGGAGCCTTCTCTCCTTCCTCAGGACTGAGGTCTCTTACTTCCCGGGACTCCATCTCTAGACTCCAACATGGAAACTTCTCCAGCTCTGTCCTTTGCCATTTCTTTTATATTTGAATCCCCATGCACCAAGGGGTGGGGCTCAACGCCTTACTGACCTGGCCCAGTCAACGCCCTAATCATATCTTAATCATGCCCAGATTAACAGACCAGTTTACAAGCATAATCCAATATCTAATTTTGAAATTCATAACTACAACAATCTGCCAAACTGTTACACCCACCAATCCCACTGCAAGGCATACACCCAAACCCTTGAAAACTGGGACTCAAAAGATATTTGCACACTGATGTTCCTCAGATAACTAAATATAGAAGTGTCATATGATCTAACAATCCCTCACTAGCAAAATATCTAGAAGAACAGAAAAGAGTGATGCAAACAGGTATTTGCACACCAATGTTCACAGTGGAAATAATTCACAATTGCCAAGAGATGGAAACAATCCAAGTCTCCTGATTTGGTCAGCCATAGGGGTGCCTTTTGAAATATACCAAAATTGGTCCATCTTTATAAAGAGGATTTATTTGGGGTAGAAGCTGACAGTTACCAGGCCACAAAGCATAAAGTTCTTCCCTCACCAAAGTCTATGTGTTGGAGCAAGACAGCTGCCTACGTCTCCAGTGTTCAGGCTTCCGGGTTCCTCTGTTTCTGGGGCTGTGTTTCTCTCCGGGCTTAGCTTCTGTTTCCTCCACAAGTTCAGCTGTAGACCATGAGGCTCTCTCTGCATTGCGTCTCTCCACAAGGTCAGCTGTAGGTTATCGGGCGAACGGCTCACTCCAACATCAGAACTGCTTCTCAAATCTGCTTCTCCAAATCTCTGCAACTCAAATCTGCTGCCTAGCCTTTATACTTGAGACCACACCCACCAAGGGGCGGCGCCCAACATCCCACTGACTTGGCAGTTAATGCCCTAATCATAACCTAATCATGCCCAGATGAAAAGATCAGTTTACAAGCATAATCCAATTTATATTTTTGGAATTCATAATTAAATAAAACTTCCAAACCATTACATTTCCATCAACTGATGAAATGGATAAACAAAATGTGGTAATTGCATACACTGGAACACTATCCTGCTGTAAAAAGAAATGAAATTGGGGCACATAATGATAACATGGATGAACATAGAGGACATTAATTTGAGTGAAATAAGCCAACACGTGGAGTTAAAACATATAATATAGGTTACTAGGTGATACAATGAAGGCTGACAAGGGGTACTAGGATCAATGTATGGAGAATTTTTAATTGGTTTGACTGTAAATGTGTGGAAATGGATAGAGGTGATGGGAACACATTATAGTGAGTATAACTAACACAGCTGGTTTATACATGGGTGGCTGAAATGGGTATTGTAAGGATGTAAAGGTCAATTGAAAGAAAGCTAGAGAGTACTCTACAGACTGAATAGCATAGGGAACCTGGGGGTGGAAGAGAATTGTGGTTAATAGTACAAATACAAGAACTTCAATGATCTAGAAAAAATGTATATCACTATTACAAGTGGTAAGAATATGGAGAGGCATGGGAAAAATACAATTAATGTGACTTATGGACTATAGTTAATAGCAATATTGTAATATTCTTGCATCAATGTCAAAGAAGGTGCTGTGTTAATAGGGGGATATGGAAAAATATACCAACTTTATGCTATAGACCATACCATTGGTATATTTTTTAGTGATAATGGCCTGATGATATTCTCTCATAATCTGCAGCAAATGTTCTATAACAATGTAATGTGTTGATGAAGGAATCCTGCACATTGTGCATGATTGATTTGTAAGTTCACAACTTCTCTATGAATATATATATTTTTAAATACAGTTATGATAAAAAAAAAAGAAGAAGAAAGAAGCCCAGGGAGAGAGAATTGGCAAATCTGCTCAGGCAGCCTGATTTACCTAGCTGACCTGGGAGAGAGGAATTTGGGCTGGGAGAGGGCAGACTCAGGCAATTGACTACTCTGGTGCTAAAAACTATTGAATTCCTACTCTGGTAATGGAGACTAGCAGTAGGAAGGGCTTAATAACCTTCCATGTTTCCCCTGGGAGGAGGGGGAGGTCTGGAAGAGGGTTGAGAGTCATTTCTCTGCATTGAGTTTGGATACCAGGGCCCCACTTGAATTTCAGAAGGGAAATCACCTTGACCAGGAGAGGTGAGGGGGGATCAGATCAGACAGGCTATCACACAGCCTATCCTGTCCTGCCGCCCAGGGAAAGAAGCAATAAGTATAGAAAGGGGTCAGGGACAGAAGGGCTCCCAATGAGCAGGATGTACCCAACAGCAGAGTCAAGCCTGCCCTAGGCAAAGTGACTGGATAGCTCTCTAGCTAACTGACCCAATGAGAATATTTAGCTCTGTGGAGGAGACTCCACTTTGAATATACAACATCCCTGGTTTGATTCCCGATTCTCCCTAGAGCAATGACTGAGTTATCAAACACCCAGTTGATACTTTAGGACAGGGAACATATAGACATCATTTTTGTATTTGCTCATCTTTGATGTCTTATTTGTCTTAAAAGGGTTCCTTTTTAAAATTTTAACTTAGTTTACTTGTTAAAACCCATTTCAAAACCTGTAGAGTGTAGGCTGCAGGATAATTGATCATCAAGGATGTAAGAGGGAAGTCTGTTTTTCCTAACTTTTTGTTTGATTGCTTCCTTGAGTGTGTGGTTTTTTATTGTTGTTCTTCTTTTTCCTCTTCTCCCCGCCCCCTCCCTTTTTTTTTTCATTTTTTTTCATAGGTGCTAATCTTTTGTTTCTTGTATGCTGTGTTTCCCCCATCCTTTGTTGAGCTTTTTTTTGTATACCAATTTTGTCTACCTCTGCCAATTCTTTTCCTTCTTTCATCTTCCATCTTCTGCTTTCTGTTTTTGTTCTTACTTTCCACCTCTCTTTGTTTAGTCTTCAATTTTTCTTGTTTTTCTTTCTATCTCCTGTATTCTCTATTTTCTTTTTTTAAAAATTATTTTATTATTGTCTTTTCTTTTCTCTTTCACACTTTTCTTATCATTCTGGACTGTTAATTCATTTTAAATAACTCCTCTATTCATTTTTTCATTTCCTTGTTTGTACACTTTTTAAATCTTATGCCTCTGCCCTTTTGACAAGAGTTGATTATCCATTTTCTTAGGTTTTATACAGTTCCTCTTCTACCTTTTACTATTATTATTACTATTATTCTTTTTCTCTTCTTACCTCTTTCCCTTTCACTGGCCTTAATCTTTTTATATCAAGGGAACATAGACAATAGCAAGGAAATAGAATAAGAGGAACAAAGTATCAAAGAGAAAACATACCACACATGCAAAAACAGCAACTAAATAAAACCCTAGAGTAGACAGAGAAACTAATCAACTGAATAAACCCATCAAGATAAAGAGATGCCTAAACACCAACAAAAAATTATAAATCATACTAAGAAAGAGGAAGACATAGCCCAGTACAATGAACTAACTAAAAACCAGAAGAAGATGCAGAACATGGAACAACTAATCAGAGATGTCCAAACAAATATCATGCACAAACTTAATGAAGTGAAGGAAGAGATTAAGGAGATTAAGAAACCACTGGGATAGCATACTGAAGAACTCTAAACATACATTTTTAAAAAGTGGACATTATGGTGATTAAAGGCAAAATCCAAGAAATCAAAAATACACTGGAAGCACATAACAGCAGATTTGAACAGGCAGAGGAAAGAATTAGCAATGTGGAAGATAGTTCATCTGAAATCAAACAAATAGTTGAACAGATATATAAAAAAGATAGAAAAAATTCAGCAGGGACTTAGGGATCTGAATGATGACCCAAAATGTGCCAAAATCTGCATTATAGGATCCAGAGGGAGAAGAGGAGGGAGAGGTGAGAGAAGGACTATGGAAGAAATAATAGCTTAAAACTTTCCACAAATAAATATTGTTCAAGAACAGCTAGAAATAGTAGCTATGAATAGCAAAGGAAACAGAGAGAGATTGAGAGGTGAGAAATTTTCTTGTTTGTTTTTGTTTATTATTATTATTATTATTATTATTATTGAAATAATGAAAATACTCTAGAAAAGATTGAAGTTCTGGTGAAATATATTCTAATTATTAACTGACATGAGTTAGCATAATATATTTAGTTCATAAGAGCACAACCACACAGTATTTGTCCTTTTGTGTCTGGCTTGCTTCACTCAACATAATGTCCTCCAGGTTCATCCATGTTGTCTCAAGCTTCAGGACTTCATTTCTTCTTACCACTACCTAATATTCCATTGTATGTATACAATACAATTGTCTATACATTAATCAGTTGATGGACACCTGTGTTGTTTCCAATGTTAGGCAACTGTGAATGATGCTGCTATGAACATTCGTGTGCAGAGGACTGTTTGTGTCTGTGCTCTCAGTTCTTCTGGGTATATCCTTAGTAATGGTATTGCCAGGTCACATGGCAAATCTATATTCAACTTCCTTAGGAACTGCCAAACAGTCCTCCACATTAGCTGTACCATTCTGCATTCCCACCAATATTTAGTTTTCCTGCTTTTTATTTTTTTATTTTTTTTATTTTTATTTTTTTAAAGATTTATTTATTTTATTACATATCTCCCCTTCCCCCCGCTGCGGTGACGCGCCGAGAGTGGTCACTGCACAGGCACGGCTTTCCCCGCTTGTGGGCGGTCTCTGCGTCCGTTCACGGCCGGCGCTTGATTCAGTTCGCGGGTGGCTGGCTGCCCTCCATCCGCGGGCGACCTGCCCTGCCCGTGGTGGCTCTTGCCCTGCCCGTGGCAGCTTCTTGCCCTGCCCATGGCGGCTCCGGCCCGCCCATGGCGGCTTGCCATTCTCAAGGCGGTCTGCCCGCTAGGAGAGGTCCCCGGGAATCGAACCCGGGGCCTCCCATGTGGTATGCCGGCGCCCTATCCACTGGGCTATCGAGCCGGCCCTTTCCTGCTTTTTAATAGTGGGCAGTCTAAAAGGTGAGAAATGATATCTCATTGTACTTTTGATTTGCATTTCCCAAATCACTAGTGATGTTGAACATTTATTCATGTGTTTCTTTACCAATTGTTTTTCTTCTTTGGACAAATTTATTTTCAAATCTTTTGTCCATTTTTCAATCAGGTAGTTTGTCTTTTTATTGTATGATCTCTTCGTATATCAGGTATATCAAATCCTTATTGGATATGTGATTGCCAAATATTTTCTGCCATTGAGTTGGCTGCCTTGTCATTCTTTTAACAAAATCCTTTGAGGTGCAAAAGTGTTTAATTTTGAGGAGGCCCCATTTATCTATTTTTTCTTTTGTTGCACATGCTTTGGGTGTAAAGTTTAAGAGGCTACCACCTGCCACAAGATCTTGAAAATGTTTTCCTACATTTTCTTCTAGGAGTTTTATGGTTATTGCTTTTATATTTGGGTCCTTGATCTATTTTGACTTAATTTTTGTATAAGGTGTGAGATAGCGGGACCTTCTTTCTTTCTTTTGGATATGGAAATCCAATTTTCCCAGCACCATGTGTTTGTAGACTGTTCTGACCCAGCTGGGTGGCCTTAAAAGCCTTGTCAAAAATCACTTGACTGGAGATGTGAAGGTCTGTTTCTGAGTTCTCAATTTGGTTCCATTGGTCAGTGTGTCAGTATTTATGTCAGTACCATGTGGTTTTACAACTGTATTGAGGTATTATGCTTTAAAGTCAGGAAGTGAGAGTCCTCCAACTTTGTTCTTTTTTTAAAGATCTTTTTGGATATTTGGGGCCCGTAACCCTTCCAAATAAATTTGAAAATTGGTTTTTCCACTTCTGCAAAAAAGACTGTTGGGATTTTTATTTGGATTGCATGGAATCTGTAAATCAGTTTGGGTAGAATGGACATCTGGATGATATTTAGTCTTTCAATCCATGAGCCCAAAATGCCATTCCATTTATTTAAGTCTTCTGTTTATTTTAGCAATGTTTTATAGTTTTTCTGAATACAGGTCCTATATGTCCTTGGTAAATTTATTCCTAAATATTTGATTGTTCTAGTTTCAATTATAAATGGATTTTTTCTGATTTCCTCCTCAGATTGCACATCAGTAGTGTATAGAAATGCTATCAACTTTTGTGTATTAGTCTTGTATCCTGCCACTTTGCTGAACTCATCTATTAATTCTAGTAGTTTTGTTGTGGATTTTTCAGGAGATTCTAGATATAGGATCATATCCTAGCAAATAGTGAAAGTTTTACTTCTTTCTTTCCTATTTGGGTGCCTTTTATTTTGTTTTCTAGCCTAACTCCTCTAGCTAGAACCTCTAGCATAATATTGAATAACAGTGGTGAAAGTGGGCATCCTTGTCTTGTTCTTTATCTTTGCAGAAATGTGTTCATTCTTTCACCATTGAGACATATGCTAGCTGTATGGTTTTCATCTATGCACTTAACCATATTGAGAAAGCTTCCTTCTAGTCCTATCTTTTGGAGTGTTTTTATCAAGAAGGTGTGTCATACTTTGTCAAATGCATTTTCTGCATCAAATGAAAGGATCATGTGATTTTTCTTCTTCAGTTTATCTATGTGATTTATTGCACTGATTTTCTCGTGTTGAACCACCCTTGCATAACTGGGATAAAATCCACTTGATCATGGTGTATAATTCTTTTAATGTGCTTTTGGATTCAGTTTGCAAGTATTTTCTGGAGGATTTTTGCATCTATATTTATTGGACATATTGGTCTGTAGTCTTTTTTTGTAGTATCGTTATCTGGTTTTTGTATTAGAGTGATGTTGGCTTCATAGAACGAGTTTGGTAGCATTCTTTCAAGCTTAGTTTTTTGGAAGAGCTTGAGCAAAATTTGCATTGGGTTGTCTTTGAATGATTGGTAAAATTAACCTGTGAAACCATCTGATCCCAGGCTTTTCATCTTTGGGAGGTTTTTGATTGTCTCTTTCAATATCTTCCCTTGTGATTGTTTTTTTGAGGTCTTCTGTTTCTTCTAGGGTCAGTGTAGGTGGTTTATGTG
>PVKH010033613.1:0-11996 GCA_004027955.1 Chaetophractus vellerosus | reverse complement strand
CCCTTCTTCCCTTTCCCACTGTTTCCCTTCGTCTCCTATCTGGTTGGGGAGGGCCACTTGGAGACCCCTTCACCTCCTGACGGCTGGGAGGCCCCTCAGGGGCGGCAAGCCGAAACCCCACGGCAAGCAGGGTCGCCGCTGAACAACGCCGGCAGCCAGTCCCCGGTCCCTGTGAGTAGTGTCGTCGCCGAAAAGCGCCGACAACAGCTGGCCAGTCTGGAAATTGCATGGACAAAAACTGCAACTGGGTATCTCTCTTCTCTAACTTCTGGGAGAAAATCTGTACCCCATTAGTGAGTCCCTGGCATGATTTTGATAACTTAAGCTGGGCAATTTTAAAGACTTAGGATAAGTTGAACCAAATATCAAAGAAGAGCTGTGAAAAAATAATAACAATAGGCAAGAGAGAGAAATTGGCTGTCAGAGTAAATTCACCAACATATTCAGATGCCTCGACATCAGCAAAAAATTACAAGCCATACTAGGAAATAGGAAGAGATGGCCCAGCCAAAAGAAAAAAAACAAATATCCTGAAGAGATACAGGATTTAAAACATTAATCAATGATAACACACAACTCTCCTAAATCAATTTAAAGAATTGAAAGAAAGTATGACTAAAGAGATAAAGGATACTAAGAAGACACTGGGTGAGCATCAAGAACAATTTGAAAATCTATAAAGAAAAGTAACAGACTTTATGGGAATGAAAGACACAATGGATGAGATAAAAAATATATTAGAGGGGCCAGCTGTAGCTCAATTGGTAGGGTGCTGGTTTACCACATGGGAGGCCCCGGGTTCGGTTCCCGGGGCCTCCTTGAGCAGGCAGACTGCCTTGAGAAGGCAAAAGCCGCTGTGGGCAGGGCAAACCTACTGTGGGCAGGGCAAAGCCTCTGTGGGCAGGGTAAGCCGCCACAGGCAGGGCAAGGCCACCCGCAAGCAGGCAAGGCCGCCAAGCGGTGAGCTGACTCAGCAGATAGCCGCAACGGGGGTGGGGGAGACAAGCAGACACAGAAGAATGCAAAAATGAACACAGCAAGAACAAGCAGAAAGGGGGGGGATATATATATATATATATATATATATATATATATATATATATATATATTAGAGGCACATAAAAGCAAATTTGAATTGCTCAAAGACAGAGTAGTGATTTCAAAGACAAAAATACTTTAGGAATATGCCCACTGAAACTTGTATTCCAAGATGCTATGGAAATTTTCAATAAAAAAAGAATTATTCCAGCTAAGATTTATGAAACTTGTATAACTTTTCAAATAGGAAATGGTGAGCTATAAGCAAATTCTATTTGAATTAGATTTCCAATATCCACGTTTTCAATTAACATTGGAAAACTGCAAATCACTGACTAATGATTTAACTTTTACACTCATTTAAATATAAGGGATATGTATAATTCAAACTGTCATCTCTCAGTGTTACCGGTGGCTTCAGTCCTATCATGCTGATCCAGAGAAGAGAAGTCACAAGATAGAAGGTATATGGAACTTTTTTCATTAGTGAAAAGGATTTTGGTTTGCCCAAATTCAGTGTCTACACTCATGCTTATATTTTGTATGTTCTCTGAGAATAGGGGAAGTAATGCTTATAAGCCACTCAGAAGCCCTGAGCTATGCGATAGTTTTAATTTTGTTAAAGGACAGATTTGACTTGGTAGCTGTAACGCTGGAGAGCATTGGTATAGCCAACCACCCAGCACCCACATTTCAATGTGCCTTTCTTGTTCTCTATCATATGCAGGAACATATGTTTTTTTTGTTGTTGTTGTTACATATCCTCCCCTATCTGTTTGTTCTTGCTGTGTTCATTTCTCTGCGTTCCTCTGCGTCTGCTCTGTCTCCCCCCACCGTGGCGACGCACCAAGTCAGGTCACTGCGCAGGCGGCTCTTCCCTGCTTGTGGGCAGGTCTGCTTCCGTTCACAGGTGGCTCTGCTTCCGTTCACAGATGGATCTGCTCTGTTCGCGGGTGACTTGCCCTGCCTGCGGCGACTTTTTTTGCCCTGCCCACGGTGGCTCTGCCCCGCCCACAGCGGCTTGCCCTTCTCAAGGCGGTCTGCCCACTTTGGAGAGATCCCCGGGAACTGAACCCGGGGCCTCCCACGTGGTGAACCGGCGCCCTATCCACTGGGCTACAGCCGGCCCCGGAACATATGATTTTTAAAACAATCATTTCTTATTAAAATATGATTTTCCTAGTCACTCAGCTATAAAACTATAAATGCTAGTCACAGAAGTGAAACGTCTAGGAAACCAATAGTTCTTAGACAGAAAATAGATGCTTTGGTAAATTGAGAGAATGCACTGTCAGTCCAGGGGTGTTCATTTCTATGATGCAAACAAGTTTCACTGTCAACTCTGACATTTCTCACTTCATTTTCAATCTATAAATGCCAAGACTCTACCACTCCACTGTATCCAGGACTTTCACGGACCTGCACTAGGATTATTTTTAGTGTCCAGAATGGTAATGGGGCATTTTATTATTTTTTAATTCATGATAAACAGATTTATTCTTTTTCTGCAAGGTTAAACACATTACTTGTAAGAAAACCAATCAGAAAAACTGCAGGGAATGAAGTTTGATATAAATTAAGAAGTTAATCTATTTCACCAAGAAAAAAGTGAAAATGGAAGGGTTAGGAATCACATCTCATGTGCCATCCACAGAATACCCTGATTTCTAGGCCTCATTTTTTGTTGCTTAAGGAGCAATAAATCCAGTACCCACCTTTTTTCAGAGGTGACCTAAAAAGGAAGGTTATATTTGCTCCTCACAGGTAGTCAGATCTTATAGATCTTTCCTTAGATGCTGTAGTCTCAAGTACCAGAAACTGCCTTTTGAGTCAATATTCAGTTTAGAGAAGTGATTGTATTATGCAATCATGAATTCTAGGCAAACAGTTAATCAGACTGGAAATATGGTCCTGGAAATTTGGTTTATTTGAGGTTATGTATACCTCTTGGAAGCGATACCCAGTTAACTGGTCCCTCAAGGGTTTCTCCATCCTCAATGCACAGCTGTCACCACATTCTCCTTGCCCAGACACCATCCACTCCTCAGTGCTTAGCGTTGTCTTTAGGACCCACCAAGATCTGTACTCCAAATTCTTATCTCCTTCTCCCACTTATGTCTTCAATAATCCAGTAAAACCAGACCACTTGCTCTTCCTTTCCCATTTCTAGGTCAGTACTAATGTTCTCCCTCAGTATGGAAGTCTTTGTCCTCAAGCTCTAGCTACCTTTACCAGCCTCCCTAAGGGCCACTTCAAAGGCTATGTTCTCCGTGATACTTTCCCTGGTCCCCTCAACCAGTCAGTGCTCCAGAACAAATATTCTGCTTTTGTTAGAGTTATTTGCACATTCTCTATGTCCTTTAGCTGACTATAAGCTTCCTAAAGATGGGGAGGAACGGGTCTTTTCTTGTAAACATTGCCTGGCCCAAAGCATCTGGATTAGTGTCTGCCCAAAAAGATACTCAACAAATATGGAACTGGAAATCACTTTGGTCTGTATATAAAAAATATCTCACAAATGTTTACAAAATGAAAAACTGGAAGAGGTGATAAAATAAGAAGTAAGTCAGTGGTCAACTACTTTTAGGAGATATATAATGATAATAATAACATGATATTTGCATATTACAAAGATCAATGGACTTTGACTACCACTGTTTCTGAAATACATTTGACCTTCTTTTATGAGAAATGTACTTCTATGCATCTCAGCATGCTTTAAATAATAACCCATTCATGATTTTATTCTAGGAGACACAGAAGTAGAATAGAATTTTTAAAAAAATTGAAAGTGGGTTGTTTCAAAGTTATATACAACATGGGAACCAAAATAGGGAATGAGACCACAACCCTGAATACTGGGTTTGTCTTGTTCAAACCTCTCCATCTTGGTTAACAAGACCAGTTCACTGTGGTGTTTAGTTACACTTTGGGGGCAGCCCAAGAATCAACAACCACAGAAGGAACCATTTTACCCAACAGATGGAGCAGGGTTGTGCCTTTTATGTAGGCAGCTTCAAATCCTTCGTGGAAAGAGGAAGGATTTAATTTATAACCCAACAGATGCTTATGGAAGGTCAGATTTAAATGATGACTTAAGAGATGCTTATGGAAGTTACTCCTAATATGTGTGAAGAAGATTAAGTGATCTACAAAACACAGCCAGGAGGGGACAGGGCAGAGGAGAGTGAGAAGAAGCACTCCCTGTCTGGGTTACACAGAGATGCTGTCATAGTACTACTACACATCATGCCCTTCTAAAACTGCATTGGCTATACTCTCTGAGGATGAATTCAGAATTTACTTACAATGCTATGCATGAATTTAATGGACACACACAATTTTTCTATGGGTATACCTGTTGCTTCATTTAAAGCTGGTTCAAGGCGTATTGTTTCTAGAAAATGCTCTAAAATTTTTTCAGGTGTTCCTGACATCACAGTATACCTAAGTAAAAAATAAAAATGTCATTAGTCTTTCAACAGTGGACAAATCATTTATATGTATTCATACACAAACACATATATTTGAGAGCTTGAGAATGTATTGACTTAACTTGTGGGCAATACTTGCATATTGGTAGAGAGACTATATACTTTACCAAAGTCACACAAGAAGATAATGTAAAAACCACAAAACTGCGGTAGTTACTAAAACGTTGTTCTTTTTTCCCTACATGGAACTAAAGGAAACTTCTTGGAGAGCAGCTTTAGCTGGCTGGGAGCTGAGAAACCTCAGCAGTATTCCAAAGGGGAATGAAAGGGAACATGTAAATCCCAGGGCAGCTCAGGTCAAGCAGGGGGAGCTGGTGAGGGGAAATCACAGTAAACTAGGTTATCCATATATGGGTTACTCGTAGCAAAATTTCAGTCCCACACTGGATTTCCCTGCCTATTTCTGGAATGTTCTGTCTTTCCCAACTGTAAGCTGGTATGTGCTTTGGAAATGCAGCTAATAATAAAGCAGGGGCAAAACCCCACAAAACCCTAAAATGGCAAAGAGCAAGACAAAACCCCAGTAGCATTATGAAAATATAAGGATTAAATCATCAGAGAAAATCCATATAATTGATTCTAATCAGCAAGGTGAGGCCACAAAATTAGTAAATATGAGATCTCTGAAGTGAGCCGGGTCTGTCTGTCTGAGGAGGACAAGCTCTTTAGTGTGTTTCACTCAATTTCTCTGCCTGTGTAGAAGGTCCTCCAGATAGAGACTAGGTCTAGTTACAGGGAGCTTATTCTCCAGGAGATACTCCCTGGTATTAAAAACCCTCCTCTAAGGAAAAGACATTATTTAACTGGGGACAGAAAATCTTCTCCCAACATCAAGTTTGAAAATGAAGACACTTTTTTTTTTTTGAAATGAGGACACGTCTATGTGCAATTTAAGAGAAGTGCAGAGGGCCTGGCTAGATAGCTCAGTGGATAAAGAGCTCGCCGGTGTACCACATGGGAGGCCCTGGGTTCGGTTCCCGGGGACCTCTCCGAGTGGGCAGACGGCCTTGAGAAAGGCAAGCCGCCGTGGGCGGGGCAGAGCCGCCATGGGCAAGGCAAAAAGCCACCACGGGCAGGGCGGAGCCCCCACGGGCATGGCAAAGTCACCCGTGAAAAGCGGAGCTGCCGCCTGCGAACTGCGGAAGCTGAGCAGCCCGCAAAAAAACATGGAGGACTGCTGCCCGCAAAACAGGGAGCGGAGCAGCAAAAAAAAAAAAAAAGAGAAGTGCAGAGTGTGGGGTGCTGAAAGAGACTATTGTTTTGCAAACTGGACAGAGTTGAGCAATGGGTAATTGATTGTGTAAGGGTAAAGGAACACTAACTAAAACAGGAGTAGTCATTCCAAATTCTTTCTTTCTTACTAAATCCATGTAACCACAGAGCAGAAAGATACCCAAAATGGCAAATGTTTGAGGGCTCCATACAGTATATTCAACATGAGAAAAACTGTCTTGTTGTTGGCATTTTAATATCACACTCAGAATTGAGTGGCTTGAGCAGGCACAGGTGGTTTGAAAGTTTAAAACGTACACATAAATTGGATTTCTTATGGGAAAAGTTAATCGAAAAACAATATTGTTATCAGAACCAATGTAGCAACCTTCCTTGAGTTAAAAAAGAACAATTTCTCAAGAGATAAAGGTCCGAAAGGGTCCTAAATGTTAACTCCATCCACAGACATGGCTGTTGTCATGTTATTGAAGTTGTCAGGAACATCAGTCCAAACTTCACTTATATGGGTATCCGCCCTTTTCAACTCTAGTCTGACTTGAAAAAACTCAACATGCAAAATGAGTTCTTGAGAGAATGGCTTTTAATTCTCAGGGAATTGATTTTTCTTGGTGCATTATTTTGTACTCACTGATATTTGTTAAATGGGTTACTGTGAAAATGTGCACGTTTTTTAATTATATAAGAAAATTGGTTTTCAAATGTGGAGATATAACAGAGATCAGATACAGGCCAACAATAAACTTAATATATGTAGTCTTTCCTTTTTTGTTCCCTTTAGTTTGATTTCATAAAAGTCTATATTTGGAGGACAATCTGAAAAGAAGATGTTGTAACAAGCAAATGCTTTTGATCATTCACCAATGATATGCAGAAGTGAAGGAGAGGAACTCCAGGGGCCTACTGCTCAAATGTTTCAAGGTGAAGAAGACTTTTCAGGATCTTACTTTTTCAGTTAGCAAAATCTTCCTGAGACATCTGAGGCATTACTAAAGAATACAGATTACACTATATAATGGCCTAGTTATATTTAAGGGCACTAAAGAAAACCACTGGGGGTAGCCCTGACCTTGAAATAAAAAAATGTTTTCTGGCTCATCCTCCTCTGAGAGATGGAAGGACGACCCTTACAAAAACATTTAGGCAAGTTTCAAGAATGGATATTAGTAAATAAAAGAATAAAAAAGAAATTTAAAGAAATGTGGATGGTAATTTTATATGTTTGAGTGAAAGGATAGTTTTTCTCTATAGTCCATTTTATGTCAGTCCTTTTGAAATATATTGGTTTGCAGTATTTACTAGATAGTGTTGAAGATATAATATTAATGTACTACATTTTGCTATCATAAGCTGAGAGTCTGAAGGTGCACAGGCATAGGAATTGGTCAAGCTGGACTTGAATCCAAGCTCTGTCATTACAAGCTCTATGACCTTGGGCAAATAACTTGTGTCTCTGAGCCTAATTTTTCCAAAGTGGTTGCAATAAGGATTAAATAAAATATGCAAAATATATAGTAGATATTCAATAATATTATATTCTTTCCCTCCTTCTTTGCAAATATGTTGAATTATTCAGATTAAAATATTTGAGCCTTAGACTTTCAGTCTAAACAATAAAAATTCATCAGCGATGGCAAATGTCCTGATAAAGGGAACCACCCCCATTTACTTGGCAAACAAATGGCAATTACTTGGGATGTATTCTTTTTCAACATATTATTATCTGATGACAATTCTTTAGCTACAGAATTAGTGTTTTTATTATTCTAAGGTTTTAAATTAATCTTTATTTTTAAAAACCAGTTCTGCAGTTTTCTACAGTTTCTTACAGTCACATTTCCTAATTCTCCTGTCTTACATAGGAAGTTGCTGCAAAAACTAGACTGAACACAGATATACTGTAAGGGGCTCAAGTTGAACAGAAGGCCTAGAAATGTGCAGCAAAGACCCCTGTGACATTAGTAGAAATGAGGCAGAATGGAGGCTTCTGGGCTGCAATCAACAGACTGTCTTAAATTTGAAATTTACTGAGAAATCCTACATATGAAATTCAAATACCAAAGGTTCTCATCACCTAGGGCCTTCGTCTCCTTTGAACTGACTGGAATTCCTATATCCATTGTTCTCCTACACGCCTTCTGTGTCAAAGCTATTATAAGAGAACACTATGTACAGAGAGAGGTTTTTAGAAGAGGAGAATAGTCTTCTGAGAAATACTCTAGGCAGGACCAGGCTCAACACAGTGCCAGAAATGGATACATTATGCTCCACAAGATGTGCAACTAGTCAATAGAGAGGAAAAAAGTTACACACACTGCTGTCTTCCACAAAAAAGCACATGCTATTGTAGAAATGATGATACCATGTGAAAAGGTTAATCATAGTCTGGCAATTACAGAGTTGGATGCAAACATACTTTTGCTGAGGCTGTGAGTTTCCTTGATTAGAAACTCTGCTCCCTGCTGGGACCTTCTCCAGCACCAGGACATCTTGGTCATGTTCTTTCAGTCTGACTGTATTCGCCTCAACGTCCTGCAAATACAAATTACACCACATACAGATGCTGCCATTTATTCAGACAATGCAAAAAATTTCAAATGCTTCAGAAACTCATTTGGCACTTGTGATGCTAATTGTTGCATATACAAATTAAATCATTTTCAAAGTCAAGGGCTGGAAAGGTCAGAGATGGGACGAGATGAGGTTTGAGGCATGTGTTTTAAAACTCTGCTTTTATCCCAGATTCAGAAAAATAGCAGAGTAGAACATGGTTGTGTTCAAAGAAACCTTTGAGAGAGGATCGATAGGAAAGTAAGTACATTTATTTATTTTTTGCTAATAAAAATATGTGGTAAATAGACCTCAGCTCCAGCAAAGTTCTTTCATTCTGATTTTCTTCTGAGTGTATTTTGTTTCTTTAGGAGTGTTTCCTTTCCTCTCTAATGAAAATACTCTATTTAAAAACACAACCCAGGGGCCGGCTGTAGCCCAATTGGTAGGGTGCCAGTTTACCACATAGGAGGCCCTGGGTTCGGTTCCCAGGGCCTCCTCGAGTGGGCAGACCGCCTTGAGAAGGCAAGCTGCCGTGGGCAGGGCAAGCCGCCACGGGCAGGGCAAGCCCCTGCGAGCAGGGCAAGCCGCCACAAGCAGGCAAGCCGCCGTGCGGTGAGCTGACTCGGCAGGTCGCCTCAGCAGGGGGAGGCGAGCAGACACAGAAGAATGAAAAAGATGAACACAGCAAGAACAAGCAGAAAGGGGGGGATATGTAATAAATAAAAAATAAATCTTTAAAAATAAAAAAAAACAAAGACACAATCGGTTTCATTTTCAATTGTGCTAAAAACATTTTTCCATTATTTTGAATGTTTTTATAAATTGCATCATTGATAATGGTCCTAATCTGATTCTTTCAAAGAATTTTTGGCTGGGTATGAACCCTGTGTGCAAACTTCAAAGAGTTGGCAAAATTAACCTCTACATTTCAATGTCATTTTAAATAATTAGTTAAAAAATTTAATGTGCTTTCTTTTGGTCTCCATTTTAAAAGATATTAGATAAGAACCAAGTCAAATGCCAGGTGGTATTTCTTTTCGATACTATTCAGTAGTATAAACTTCAATTTAACTTCCTTTGCATTATGCGAAAGCATTCTTAAGACAAACTCTGTTGTGAGAAATTTTGTCGCCAAAGTCAAATACTTAAGATCATGTAGGGATAGATATTCAAACATAAGGAATAAGGAAAAGAGCATTACAGTGTAAATCATCATTAAGTAATGCCAACTGTACAAGAAGGCACATAATCTGCATTTAGGACTTCGGGGTGGGGTAGGAAAAGATGTTAAGGCTGAGAGAAGGTAAGAGGGGAGCTTGCTCTGTGAGCAAGCAGGGGAGGAAAGGGAGCAAGAGGGAACATAGGAGAATGGCTTCTAGGGTAGGAAGGACCGCTGGCCACCTGAAAGGCTAGGGGTCATGGGACATTGCTGTCACCCTCAGCAGTCCTCAACCAGGCTTCTACCAGTCAAACTGAATCATATCTCCCAAGGGACTAAGGACCATTTCTTGTGAACATCACCCAGTCTCACAAATATCTTAAGCACAAATTAGGCTCATCTTCAGAGTGAACTTTAAGTGCAATTTCACTGGTTCCCTCTACCACTCTAACTATTTTTCCCTATTTGCTGATGTCAGAAATTCCTTTTAGTATGGAACAATTTGAAATAAAGTAGTTAAAATGTAAATGCTTGGTTGAAGTAAACGTGATTGAAATAAAATAATTCCCATTAAAATGCAATCACTCAACAAATCAAAGAGAGTATATGATCATCTGAGAAAGGTTTAGATTTGGGAAGAGAGAGGAGGTGGAGACTTGGAGACTTTCCATAAGATATGGAAAGGGGCTGCTACTGATTTGGAGACCAGGCTGGGGAGGGACACAAAACTTCTCCTCCTTTGGCATTTTTTTTTGCCAGGGTAAGCCCTGTTTCTCTTCAGTTCTATATGGACCAGAACAGGTGTGTGCAGACATACTGGGTGCAGCAGAGCCTCTCACATTTGCAGCCTCACTGGAACCTCACCTCTCAGTCCCAGAATGCACACCAGAGCTAGGAACATGTCAATTTTGTAGCAAAGGCCCTTTATTCTTAGAACATCCATTTATCACAATATGGCTTTATTAACACCACACTCACATCCTCAGTTGGCAAAAGGAAAAACGGTGTTTCCCTTAGCCACTCTTGGCCTTGGACTCACCCTCAGGATCCGGTTGAAATCCTCCTTGTCCACTCTTAAGAAATGGCAATTATCTTCTCGTAAGACGATAGAGGCAGCTCGTGGGGCATCATTCACTAGTGCTAACTTGCCAAAGTCATCTCCCTCATGGAGGGTGCAGACCACGCCCTGGAAATGACAGAACATTTGGTGAAGATGATCCCTGAAATGGAGAAAACACCCAACTGCCTCTCATCACAAGCCCCCTTCTCCCTAAAATGCTACACATAGCAATGGACTGAACCTACCTGGCTGTCCTTCCATGCCAAAGGGGCGGGGAGTTATATAACTAAATTTTAATGCTTCATTTTTTCCAAGGTAGTTCACTTTTGGTTAATTCCACTGATAAAACTATATCAAGTAACACAGTCTATGGCCTAACTTAGACACATACTATATTCTATAAGGAGATGAGTCCCGGAAAGTGCAACACTACTTTAGACAATTTATGACTAGAGAGGCAATAATGTCTTTTCTACATCAGGTAGCATTGCACTTTTCATACTTAGAGCCATACTCATAAATGGAACATAATAAAATTTCAAAAAGAAAAAAAGATATATATACCTTGCCATAAATGACTACATTCACTGATCCTTTTAGAATAATGTACCAGGAGGTACCTTCTTCTCCTTGGTTAAACACTGGATAAAAAAGATGAAAAGAAGTATGACAAGAATCAATATAAATTACAGCTTATCAATTCACTTTTAAGTCCCCAGAATTATATACATTTACTCCAGAAAGAAAAAAATTGCTGGCAAATACTAACTTATGCAGGTGGATTATTCTTTCCTCTTTTGTAGAATATGAAAGGAACAGAAACACTGTATTACTTGCTATGCCCTAAATATGTTTTTACAGATATCAGTTTACCAGAAATCCACTTCTTAAAGTCATACACTTTCCCCACAATTCATCAAAACTCACTATGCTATTAAAAATAGTTTTTAAACTATTTGACCAATAATGTGAATTTTGAAAACAGGTAAATCAGCACTAGCTATTGATAGGTATGTAAGGATACATACCTTTAGAGTAAAAAAAAGAGAGCCTGTTGAATGATAAGCACTAAAATTCAGGGTAGGAGTTATTGTGAAGAGGGAAGGAAAAGAATGGGATTCAAGAGGGAACACAGGGGCCTTCAATTATATCTGCATAGTTTAATTCTTTAAAAATATGGCATAATGTTGGTATTGAGAAAGCTGGATTTAAAGGTGTTAATAATACTCTCTATTTTTTGTTTGAAATATTTAAATATTTCATAATAGGGCCCGGCTAGATAGCTCAGTGGATAAAGAGCTCGCTGGGATCCCACATGGGAGGCCCTGGGTTCGGTTCCCGGGGACCTCTCCTAGCGGGCAGACCGCCTTGAGAATGGCAAGCCGCCATGGGCGGGCCGGAGCCGCCGTGGGCAGGGCAAAAAGCTGCCACGGACAGGGCAAAAGCCGCCACGGGCAGGGCA
>PVKH010033612.1:0-11987 GCA_004027955.1 Chaetophractus vellerosus | reverse complement strand
AAAGCCGCCACGGGCAGGGCAGGTTGCCCGCGAATGGAGCGCAGCCAGCCACCCGCGAACTGAAAGCCAGCCGTGAATAGAAGCAGAAGCCGCCCACAAGCGGGCAAAGCCGCGCCTGCGCAGTGACCAGTCTCGGCGCGTCGCCGCAGCGGGGGGGAAGGGGAGATATGTAATAAAATAAATAAAATCTTAAAAAAAATATATATATATATATAAGACTTTATAAGAGTCTCTCACGTGACTGTGGGGATGCACAAGTGCAGGTTCCGCAGACAGGCTGCAAGCCAGGGGCTCCGATGAAAGACCAATGAAGGGTCCTTGATGAGTTTCTGGGAGAAGTTTTTTCCTCTAGCTTCTCTTCTAGTAACATATACTACCCAAAACCTCCCCCGTCAACCACGCACACACATACACCTCCGCGCTACCATCTACACTTACAATATTGTACTACCATCACCTGTCCACCCCCAAACCACTACAATCAACACAATTATAAATTCTGCACAGATTAAGCATCAGCTCCCCATTCTCTACCCCCATTCTATCTCCTGGTAACCTATCTTCTAGAGTCTACCTCTATGGGTTGGCTTATTATAATTAGTTCATATTAGAGAGATCATACAGTATTTGTCCTTCTGTGCCTGGCTTATCTCATTCAACATATGGTGATCAAGGCCAATCCACATTGTTGCATGCATCTTCATTCCTTGTTACAGATGAATAATAGTCTATTTTATGTATATATCACATTTTGTTTATCCATTCATCTGTTGATGGGTTTCCATCTTTAGCAATTGTGAATAGTGCCACTATGGACACTGGTGTGCACATATCTGTTTGTACCCTTGCTTTCAGTTCTTCTGGGTATGTTCATAGTAGCGGATTGCTAGGTCAAATGGCAATTCTATATTTAGCTTCCTGAGGAACCGCCACATTGTCTTCCACAGCAACTACTCTATTCTACATTCCCACCAGCAGTGAATAAGTATACCTATTTCTCCACATCCTCTCCAACCCTAGTAGTTTTGTTTTTTCAAAGGTAGGCCAGTCTAGTAGGTATGAAATGATATCTCATTGTGGTTTTGATTTGCATTTCCCTAACAGCTAGTGATGTTGAAGATCTTTTCATGTGCTTTTTAGACATTTGTATTTCCTATTTGGAAAAATGGGTTGTTTGGCTTTTTATTGTTGAACTATAGAATCTTGTCATATATGCTAGATATTAGACCCTTATCAAATATGATTTCCAAATATTTTCCCCCATTTATTAAGTTGCCTTTTCACTTGCTTGACAAATTCCTTTGAAGAACAAAAGTTTTTAATTTTGAGGAAGTCCCAAAATTAATTGCCCTTGCCTCTGGTGTAAAGTTTATGAAACTGATGCCTACCACAAGATCTTGAAGATGCTTCCTTACATTTTCTTCTAGGAGTTTTATGGTCCTGATTCTTATATTTAGGTCTCTGATCCACTTTGAATTGGTTTTTGTATAGGATGGAAGATAAGAGTCTTTTTCATTCTTTTGAAAATGGATATCCAGTTCTCCCAAGACCATTTGTTGAAGAGAATATTCTGTCCCTTTTGAGTGGACTTGGCAACCTTGTCAATTATCAGTTGACCATAGATGTGAATTGTCTATTTCTGAACTCTCAATATGATTCCATTGGTCCAAAATATATCTATCCTTATGCCACTACCATGCTGTTTTGACCACTGTAGCTTTGTAATATGCCTTCAAGTCAGGTAGTGTGAGTCCTCCAACTTCGTTTTTCTTTTTCAAGATGTTTTTGGCTATTTGGGGCCCCTTAACCTTCCAAACAAATTTGATAATTGGCTTTTCCGTTTCTACAAAAATGACTGATGGAATTTTTATTGGTATTGCATTGAATCTGTAAATCAATTTGGGTGGAACTGACATCTTAACAATATCTAGTCTTCTAATCCATGAGAATGGGATGTCCTTCCATTTATTTAGGTCTGCTTTGATTTCTTTTAGCAATGTTGTGTAGTTTTCTGTGTACAATTCCTTTACATTTAAGTTAAATTTATTCCTAGATATTTGATTCTTTTAGCTCCTATTGTAAATGGATTTTTTTTCTTAGTTCCCTTCTCAGCTTGCTCATTTCTACTATATAGAAACTCTATTGATTTTTGCATATTGATCTTATATCTTACCACTTTCCTGAAATTGTTTATTAGCTCTTGTAGCTTTGTTGTACCTTTTTGGGGACTTTCTATATATATGTCATATGTAAATAGTGAAACTTTTACTTCTTCCAGTTA
Source organism: Chaetophractus vellerosus (assembly GCA_004027955.1). NCBI lineage: Eukaryota > Metazoa > Chordata > Mammalia > Cingulata > Chlamyphoridae > Chaetophractus > Chaetophractus vellerosus. The sequence continues at coordinate 9,706 of PVKH010033612.1, read as the reverse complement.
GGCAAGAAAAAGATGCCTTTTATATCTTTTTCTTGCCTGACTGCTCTAACAAGAACTTCTAACACAATGTTGAATAACAGAGGTGACTGTGGGTATCCTTGTCTTGTTCACAATCTCAGGGGGAAAGCTTTCAGTCTTTCACCACTGAATATGATGTTTGCTGTGGGTTTTTTTTTTAAAATATATGTCCTGTATCATATTGAAGAAGTTTCCTTCTATTTCTATCTTTTGAAGTATTTTTATCAAGAAGGATACTGGATTTTGTCAACTGCCTTTGCTGCTTCCATAGAGATGATCATGTGATTTTCCCCCTTTGCTATTACATTAATTGATTTTCTTGTATTGAAACACCCTTGCATACCTGTGATAAAACCCATTTGATCATGGTGTATAATTCATTTAATGTGTTGTTGGGATTCTAAAATCTGTAATTTTCTTGTAGCACCTTGATCTGGCTTATGTATTAGGGTGATATTGGCTTCATAGAATGTTAGGTAATGTTCCCTCCTCCTCAGCTTTTTGGAGGAGTTTGAGCAGGATTTGTATTAGTTCTTTTTGGAATGCTTGGTGGAATTCACCTGTGAAGCCATCTGGTCCTGGGTTCTTCTTTGTTTTGGGAGGTTTTGGATGTCTTTCAATCTCTTTACTTGTGATTGGTCTACTGAGGTCTTCTATTTCTTCTAGAGTCACAGTAGGTTTTTCCTGTTTTGTAGAACTAATTCACTTCATCTAAGTTGTCTAATTTGTTGGCATGCAATTCATAGTATCCTTTAATGATCCCTTTTTATTTTTCTTTTTGTGAGGTCAGTGGGTACGTCCCCTCTCTTGTTTCTGATTTTATTTATTTACATCTACTCTTTTTTTCTTTGTTAGTCTACCTAAGGGTTTGCCAATTTTGTTAATCTTCTCAAAGAACCAACTTTTCAGTTTGCTAATTCTACTGTTTTTTTTTTCACTTCCAATTTTATTTATTTCTGCTCTAATCTTCATTATTGCTTTCCTTCTGCTTGTTTTGGAATTAGTTTTCTGTTCTTTATCCAGTTCCTCCAGGTGTGCAGTTAAGTCTTTGATTTTAGTACTTTCTTTTTTAATGTAGTCATTTAGGGCTATAAATTTCCCTCTCAGCACTTCTTTTGCTGCATCTTGTAAGTTTTGTTATGTTGTAGTCTCACTTTCACTCACCTTGAGATATTTCTTGATTTCTCTTGCAATTTCTTCTTTGACTCACTGATTGTTTGAATGTGTTGTTTAATTTCCATATATTTGTGAATTTTCCAGTTCTATGTCTTTTATTGATTTCCAGCTTCATTCTTTTGTGGTCAGAGAATATGCTTTGTATAATTTCAACCTTTCTTTGAGACATGTTCCATGACCAAATATGTGGTCTATCCTGGAGAATGACCCATGAGCATTCGAGAGGAATATACCCTGCTGTTGTGGGGTGCAATGTTCTACATATGTTTGTCTGACTGTCCTATTGCCATTTCTGGAGGATGAGTGCACCCTGCTGCTCTCTATTCCACCATCTTGGATCTCAGTCCCTTTAAAAATATTTATTTCTTAAAAGCTTATTTGTCTTCCTAGACCCTGGCAGTCTACAGGCAAACATAAAATGAAGTAAGGCAGTAGAAGTAACAAGTAAAATAACTGCAGGAGACCTGGGAGCAGATTGCCTGGTCAGGAAAGAAGCAGAAACATTATAAACTTTACCTAATTTCATCACCATAGTGGGAAAATGGTGACCAAAACAATGACCCAGAGTCCCTAAGAAAAAAAAAGTTGCACTATTTTTAAAACAATGTATATTTTAAAAGACAGGAACATATACATTGAAAGATTTTAAACTCCATATGGGTTTTGTTAACTTTACTTTTGAAGTTTTTACTCAATGTTATATGTTCCACATTACAGGAAAATATCTGTGCATGCTCTCTCATTCTTTCTTTCTCTGAAGGCTTGATGCCTACTCAACATCTTCTACCATGTCCACTGGGTTAGCAGATGTGTGAAACAACAGGAGTTGGGGAATGATCTAGAGCTCAGCAGCTCACAAGCTCTGACAGTTCTGGTCATTCGAGGATATTAGGGAGCATGCAAAAACAAACTTGGACTATTTAGCAATTTTGTCTAGGTCAATACTTCCTTAGACCTACATGCACCAGAAGTTTCCTTTAAAATCCTTTTCAGAAATCTAAAGGAAAGGACTGACTTCTAAGATTGTTTTATTTTCCCACAGAGTATTTCATCTGGTGTGAAAAGTTGAAAAGGTCCCCTTAAAAATAATAGAACGTATTTTCACTTTTCTTGTTTAAGTGGTGAGCTCTTGATAAAAATTACTGGTGCCATAGCTATTATATCATCACATGGATAAACCATATTAAATTTTTCTTTGTATGGACTTCTATTTATTATCACAATAGAGTGATAATAAATATTTGAAGAAATAGTTAATTTTAAATACTAGTTGACTATTAACCCTATGCAAAACTCTATGGCCATTTCATGTGAAACTAGTAAGTCTAAACATCCTAGTTCAAATTTTGAAGAGAGTTTTCATTTTGGGTTCACTTCATGATTTCTAGATTATCAGTTTTGTCTCTTAGCTTACAGTAGTTCTGTGGAAAAAATATATTTCATTATTGAAAATTACCACCAGATGAAAATATTTACATTGTATAACAATCAGTCCCAAAATAGATTTTTCATGGCAAAAGCCCAATTTTTAAAAAGTGAATAAGATGTATTTTTATAAAATGAGCACAATCTTTATTTTTTGGTTTTTAAATTTTGTTCCACAGTTTATTATTGGTGTTTGCCTTGAAAAATTATTATTATTGTAGGAATTACTCTGGATCTTTTGGGACAGTTCTTAGTAGTTCTAAAGGTATCTATAAATCAAGGATTTTGGATTTCTAGAAGTGGCAAGAAGAGAAGTCTTTTCCTTCCATCTGTTTCAGATATATATATATTTATGACAAGAAAAATACCTTATATCCATACCTTTGATATTATTCAAGGAATAATATATGTGGTAAATCAGGTCAGGAAGATGGAAGGAAGGAGTATTAGATCTGAGATTTCTTACACTATTGCCTCTTTTATGCTTTAAGCCCCAGTGGTTAGTGAAGTTGATCAGAGCTCTACAAAACCTTCCAACCCCAACCCATTAACTAGTTAACAATAAATTAATTGGAATTTGTACAATAAACTCCTTCAAAATATTTTTCTATTGATCTAGCTCAATTGTGCATGCCTGTAATATCTTGCTTAAGATGTTTTTCAATTGAGCAATTTTTTCTAATATTAAGTAAACCAATTGGATTTTAAATAACACACCTGCAACTCTTAGCATGAAGAATATGGGAGAGATTCATTTGCCAATGATCCCTAGTCTATTTGAGGATGTTGAGTGCCACACAGTTCTTTGTACCAATCTTACTCATCTTAAACATTGTGAAAATTAATAATAGAATTAATTTATGTGGGGCTTCCTTAGAAGATGATATGCAAAGTATCACTTTATTATTATTTAACTAACTTATAACTACTTGGGTATACATATGCCTCCTATAAGTAATCAAAAGAAAAAAATTTCTAGCCTACTTTCAAGTTTAAAAAGAAGCAAAACATGAATTCTTACTTGTAAAAACGGAAACTAAAACTCTCCTTTATGACCTCAAAGAACCCAAAAGCAGGGCAACTTACATTTTAAGTTTCAGATAATTTAAAAATTGCTGCATTAAGCTGTTTGTTTTTGAGTAATTTATAAGGCCATGAATTTAAATCATTTTCTTGGGTTGAGAAATATTTTCTAAGAGCTTAACCAAGATTGAAAAAAAAGAGAGACATTTGCATAGTCTTGATTTTTATGGAATACATTTTAATGAACACATATACTGAAATTCGTTATAAAAAGTATTCCAAAAGTCAACATCATAGAGCCCCACTGACAATGCCAAAGCTTTCTCCCATCTTAAGATTAATTAATTGTTGAATCACCACAGATCCCATGTTTTATTCTTTGCATTTTTATCAGCATCCCTGCTTTTCCAGACAGGCATTTTAATCCCTTCTGATCACTGAGATAAATATCTTTTTTTCATGTAATTATATAATTACTCAATAGACCAGAACAGATCCCAGGGAGCCAGTCCAGTGTGTGCTGTGTAAATAATGTCCTGTTTTACCTCTGGTAATTGGCCAGTAGATCCCCCTAGGAGTGTTTTGATCTCTTAAATAAATATTACATGAGCAAGGGAGGTTGACTCAGTATTTTCCTCATTGGCCATAAAATCAGAAGGGCTGTAAGTTCAGTGCTTTCTTTTTAAAAAGAACAAATTGCTTGTGACTGTACTGCTCCCCCTACTGGTTCATAAACTTTAAAAGTCGCAGGTATAAAAGAATGTATGAAGATGGGATTAAACTAAAATAATAAGGAATAGTCGTCTCATTTTTATGTTTCTTAAATTGTGAGGCACCCTATTCACTATCTGTCTTTAATCATTCAACCATTAGGGAGTAGGTTTTTGCTGTGTAAAGCACTCTAGAAATAGTTGGTAGGTATTTTTTTCTGAACAACCCTAATCAAAGAACTTCATGATTCTACCAGCTCCACTTCAGCAGCCTTCTTCCTTCATAAAGCAGAGGATTACTCGGGAGGGGGGGTGGGGGGCGGCGGCAGGGTTAGGATACCTTTACTCCATATAAAGAGGTGGCAGATGAAAGAGGCAAATAAATAAATGTCTTTTCCAAACTGACCAGTTAAAATCCTGTGCACCTCATATTTACAGCAACAATGACTATCTACATTTTGGTGTAGGCAAACAGTAGCAGAAAAAGAGAGGACTGGAGTTAGAGAAACATGAGCCTGAATACCAGCTCTGACATTTAAAATCGATGTAGTCATCTTCAAGATGTTTATCCTCTACATTCTTTTTTGTTCACACCTATAATTTGGAAATCATGTTCTCAGAGAGTCACTGTGAAGGTTAAATAAAATAATGTATGCATAGTGCCTGACATGTAGCAGGTAGGTATTAATAGCAGTTAACACTATGACTTAGAAATCTGGTTTTCTGCCCCAACCAAACAATCCAGAGTGTCAAAGAGGTCCCTTCCAAAACTCTTTAGAGTGTGGCTACATAGCCCATGTTTAAACATATAAAATTACTGGTTTTAATTAAACAAGTAAATATATTATGAGTTCATTATAGTTACACAATCTATAATCAAATCCAATTTATTTTTTCATATGGAGATAAGAACAAAAACATTGTTGACACTACAGAATTGTAGGTCCCGGAAACCATTAATTCAGACTATAAAAGAAGCTAGATAAATAGCATATTAGGATGAAAAGTTTAGAAAATGAGTTGTGAAGTTCGTCATAGATTATTACAAATAAACTTTATAATTTTGCTAGCTCTGTTGCTATTTATATAGTAAATGTATTTGTTTTACTATATTAATTTTGTCAAGACAATAAACAATGGTTTTATAATCAAACAGGCTAGATAAGGAAAAGTGGTTTGAGCCTAATGTTTTATATACTCTGTGTGACAGTTTGCCTTCAGGGAATGCTGTGCTGTCTCTAGTTCCATGTACACAGGTTAGGTCACTCTAGTACCAGGAAATAAGATAATAATAGAGGCAGTATAGGTAGTGGTTAAGTGTAAAAATCTGAAGTCAGCCCATCTGGATTTGAATTCTGGCTCTCTTTAACTGTGTGAACTTGGGAGAGTATCTTGATACCTCATCTTTGCTTCATTTTCCTCATTTCTAAAATGGCAGTAATAAAACAAGACTATCCTCATAGGGTTGTTTTGAGGATTATATGAGTTAATGTACTATAAAAATGTCTGTCACACGTGTTTTAGTTAGTGACTTCTAAAATTCTGTCTATAGCTCAAGCAGTTTCACCCAAATTACAGTTTCCTAATTGTGAATGCTGCCAATAGCTTCCCCACAATGGCTCACTGTACCTTTAAATTCATGCCATCTAAAAAACTACCCTTGTTTTCACTTCCAAACTAGCACCCAACTGAATCCCCCAGTTTTTGCAAATTGCATCACCAACCCCCCATTTGCCAGATTCAAAGCATCTATGTCATTTCTAACTCTTCCTTCTTTGTTCCTAATCTTGGTCCTATTGATTGTGCCTTGAGTAGAGTTCACTTGTTTTATTCCCTCTTTTTAACTAGGTCAAGACCTCTTTAACATTCACCCAGATGAGGAACTGAATAACATTGTCAGAGAGTAAATAACAGTAAATATCAAGTGCCCCTGAGATATACCTTTATCTCTATCTACATAAACACACACATATATTTTGGATATCAAAAGAATAATTACATTTCCTTTAACCCAGACAATAGGTATATTTTAATAAAAAATTATGGCATATAATAAAAGAATGCATTATTTGGTGGTTCTATATGTACATTGGCTGTATAGTAAAGAGAAGCTTTGAGGAGGAAAAAAGGGAAAATATTCACTATGCTTCTAATCTATAAAAAGTAAACTAAAGCATGGAGATCTGGAACCGATTCTGTCCATTAATTTTAGAGTTGTGGCCTCAGTTCCTTTTTCAGTAAAATGTGACCTCAAAAGAGTTATTTAATCCAAATTCTCATTCTACAGATGATGCTTAATCATCTGTAAATTGAGGTTATTCCTACCCATAAGGTTGTCATAAAAATTAAATGAGAAAACCATATGTAAAATGCTTCAGCAAATTACTGTGCTCCTAACACAAGTCCAATGAATTTTACCTATTAGATATAATTTTAGGATCATATTGACATCTTCTCTTTAAAATTCTTGCACCCATTTGTTTGCTGCTTTATTTTGCAAAGTTTGAGCACACTGTGTGCAATTAATTATTAGGTAGAACTTGGGCTTCTGAGTCATTAGCTGCTGTTGGGCAAATCCTAAAAGAAGATGCACTCTTTCTGAACCTAGTGCGTACTAGTGTCCTATAAAAAGGAGGTAAAATTCTGTTGAGAGACTTAAACACATAGTAAGCATGAAATAAATGGTGGCTATCAGTATTGCATAATTTTTTTCAGGTCTCAATTTTGAAGTGAATACGAATGGGTGGTCTTAACCTCTGTTCATTCTTCTTTCAAAAAGAGGTTGCAATTCATTATAGTGCAGAACTTATTTGACATAACAGACCAGAAAGCATTACTAAGTTGTAATGTAGAAAGCTCTTGAATTCCCTAAATATTATTGCTAGAATAATCACCATATATTCTGCACCTATTGAGTGTTGAGCTTCTGAAGAGTTGGATCAAAGTGCTCACTGAGTAAAATGAATGCGAGAGCCTTAATTCTGAGATATAGCTAGCAAGGTTAAAATAGAGGTAAGCTTTGATAACATCTGGACGATATTTTGCTTTTTAAAAAAAAAAAATTGACGATTATGTCATCAATAAAATCACCTGCATTTAGCAGCAATTATGTTGACTGTACCACCATGTGTAGTGGAAAACTACCCAGACAACTTTTAACATATGCCTCATATCCAGCGTAAGGCCATACCCGTAGCATAAGGCTACGTATTTGTTTATTCTGCATGTTACTAATTCCTTATACCCGCATATTAAGCCACACATGTCACAGAGAGAAACCTCATTTGCAGGATCATTTAAGTTAATGGGAAAATAAATACCAAAAAGTTCTAACTGTGCACTCATTCTTTTTTTTTATAAAATTAAAAAAATTATTAGCTTAAAGAAATAAACACAGAGCTATTAGTTTGACAAAGCAGATACCAACATGTTGAGACTTGAGCAGGGTTATATATTGCCCTGTCCAACCACTCTGTTTCCCAGAAGGAGATACAAAGACATTTTTGTCCTTAGGAAGCTTGTGAGCTAATCAGAAATTTTCCCTGAATCAGTGAGGATAGAAATACACTTTAAAGCAACAGCTGAATGCAGGCATGTGATATTAGAAGTTATTTGCCTTTTAAGTGATAGAACTTGAGAGAGGTGATCAGAGTGGGAGGGGTTAGGAAAATATTTTTCAGCAGTGCCACCTTATTTTTAAGAAGGATTCAGACTATGTCAGACAAAACCAAGGAGCTTTGTCTCTAAAGAATATGTGCATGTATATGGTGGAAAATCATGGTGGCAAGTTACTCTGAAGGACCAAGGGACCAGGCTTACTGGGCATTATATAAGGTTGACCTGGTAAGAGAGCCCCAGTCATGAGGGGGAGCCTGACGGTGCACACAGCTCCATTCTGTCACCCACACTAGTTCCTGTTCGGCCTTTGCTGGCCCTGGGTCTGAGTTTCAGAAGAACATGGACTCAAAAGGTGTTGAATATATGCTGATGTTCCTAGCAATAGAAATGTAAGAGTGTCAAGAGCTTGAAAGAGTTGTTTCAATAAATGCTGTGACTGATGTTGAAGGCCTAAGCAGTACAAATAGTAGACCTCTCTAAACAGCCACAACGTAAAGGGAGACGGGGCATTATTTCCTACTTTGCTCCAGACCACCCTCTGCCTTGGTAACAGGTAGACTCTAGTTAACAATGTTTTATGGGGCAAAAATGGACCTGTTGGGAAGCTGCAGCACTTGGTGGATTCTGGTGACACCCAGTGGGAGATCACAGTACCAGGAAGGACAGAATCAGTACAGCCAAAGTGATAGATAGTTATTTGTGAATGCCATTATACACTTATACTGTGGAGTCTGAAGACCTAGGAATAGGATTAGGGCAGAGTGGATTTTGCAAGGGGACTTAGGTGGGTCCAAGAGATTAAAAAAAAAATGATTTGATTATTACTGATAAGATCCCATTAGCTTCTCAGGTTGATAGTGTCCAGGAAAAATCAAGTTGTAAAGTTAATATTAATTTTCATATCTTTATGTTTATAGGTTTTTGGTTTGAGACTTCTAATTGACAGATGATAATTAGAGGGTGAAAATTAATTTTTCCTCATCTTGACACACACACACGAAACACACATTGCCCTCCAATAAAAGTAAAAGGTTTTGAGTGTCATTTAGTTGTGGGAAATGGGTAGTTACTGATAGAAAAATATTCATCAATATTTTATGTAGCTTTACCCTTCCCCATAGGAGAATAAGCATGAATTTGGGTGTCAAAAATGGCACGTCTAAAAGATAATCAAACTCTGGTTCAATTCATTTTGGACAAAATGGGAAATGTCTGTCTTTAATTGCCTCTAGTTTCTCACACTAAAAACAATCCCTAAAGAATTTGCTGCATGTAATGTTTTTGCTGCCTAAGGCAACTGTCTGCTCTGATTGTATTACAGAATAGTCCCCAGTTATATTGTTGAATTTCAAATATTTGGTTTTTCCTCAATGAATAGACTATGCTGCAACATGCCACAAAAGAAGCTTTTAAGACAGCAAAGGGACAGATAAGAAAGCTGATCACATAACAAGCTTGTTTGGTCTACTTTGCCCTCTAGTATAGTTTAGTTTTTTGGTCAAATGAAAGTATATTGATGAATACATTTAAAAAAACTCTAGATGGGCCCGGCTAGATAGCTCAGTGGATAAAGAGCTCGCTGGGAAACCACATGGGAGGCCCTGGGTTCGGTTCCCGGGGACCTCTCCTAGCGGGCAGACCGCCTTGAGAATGGCAAGCCGCCATGGGCGGGCCGGAGCCGCCGTGGGCAGGGCAAAAAGCTGCCACGGACAGGCAAAAGCCGCCACGGGCAGGGC
>PVKH010033611.1:0-11985 GCA_004027955.1 Chaetophractus vellerosus | reverse complement strand
TGCAAATAGTAACCAAAAAAGAGCAGGGGCAGCTATACTAATATGAGACAAAACAGACTTTAAATGCAAAAAAGTTATAAGAGATACAGAAGGCCATTATATATTAATAAAAGGGAAAATCCACCCAGAAGAAATAACAGTCATAAATATCTATGCACCTAACCAGGGTGTCCCAAAATACATGAGGCAAACTCTGACAAAACTGAAGGGAGAAACAGACATCTCTACAATAATCGTTGGAGACTTCAACTCCCTCTCACATCATTAGATAGAACAACTAGACAGAAGATCAACAAGGAAACAGAGAACTTGAACAATATGATAAATGAGTTAGACTTAACAAACATATACAGAACGCTGCATCCAAACTCAGTGCATTATACATTCTTCTCAAGTACCCATGGATCTTTCCCCAGGATAGACCACATGTTCGGTCACAATGCAGCTCTCAATAAATATAAAAAGACTGAAATTATTCAAAGCCCCTTCTCAGATCATAATGGAATGAAACTGGAAATCAATAATAGACAAGAAAAAAGTAAACTCACAAATGTGTAGAGACCAAACAACACACTCCTAAATAATCTATGGGTCATAGAAGAAATTGCAAGTGAAATCAGTAAATATATTAAGACAAATGAAAACAAGAATACAACTTATCAAAACTTATGGGATACAGCAAAGGCATCTTGAAAGGGAAATTTATAGCCCTAAATGCCTATGCTAAAAAAGAAGTAAGAGCTAGACTCAAAGATTTAACTGAACAACTAGAGAAATTAGAAAAATAACAGCATACAAATCCCAAAGGAAGCAAAAGGAAAGAAATAATGAAGATTAGAGCAGAAATAAATGAAATTGAGGGGAAAAAATAGAGAAAATCAACAAAACGAAAATCTAGTTCTGTGAGAAGATCAATAAAATTGGCAAATCCCTAGTTAGAGTAACAAAGAAAAAAGAGAGAGAAGATGCAAATAAATACAATCAGAAATGAAAGAGGGGATGTTAAGACTGACTGACCCCACAGAAATAAAAAGGATCGGAAGAGGATATTATGAGAAACTGTATGCCAGCAAACTAGACACTTAGACAAAATGGACAGATTCCTAGAAATGCACAAACAACCTACACTGACACTACAAGAAATACAAGAACTTAACAAACCAATCACATTTAAAGAGATTGAATCTGTCATCAAATATCTCCCAGCAAAGAAATGTCCCGGACCAGATGGCTTCACAGGTGAATTCTAACAAGCATTTCGAAAAGAATTAGCACCAATCCTGTTTAAACTCTTCCAAAAAATTGAAGAGGAGGGAAAACTACCCAACACATTTTATGAAGCCAACATCACCCTAATACCAAAGCCAGGTAAAGATACTATACTACAAGGAAAGAAAATTACAGACTAATCTCTCTATTGAACATAGATGCAAAAATTCAGCTGCCTACTTTACAAAATCAGAAAAGGCAATCACTAAATTCATTTAGATGGGAAATTGCACCTAAATAGCCAAAAGCATTCTAAAAAAGAAGAGCAACATGGGAGGAATTTCACTGCCTGACCCTGAAACATATTACAAAGCTACAGTGGTCAAAACATGGTACTGGCTTAAAGATAGATCCATCAATCAGCGGAATAGAATTGAGAATCCAGAAATAAACCTTTATATCTACAGCCAATTGGTTTTTTACAAACCTACCAAGTATACATTACCAGCACAAGAGTTTCTTCAACAAACAGTGCTGGGTGAACTGGATATCCATAAACCAAAAGAATGAAAGAGGACCCCTATCTCTCTCCCTAGACCAGAATCAACTCAAATGAATGTAAGACCTAAATATAAAAGCCAGGACCATAAAACTAATAGAAGAAAATGTAAGGAAACATCTTCAAGACCTTGTAGTGGGTGATGGTTTCTTGGACCTTACACCCAAAGCACAAGCAACAAAAGAAAAAATAGATAAATGGGACTCCCTCATAATTAAAGGACTTTGTCAAAAGACTAAAAAGCCAGCAGACTCAATGGGAGAAAATATTTGGAAATCACATATGCAGTAAGGGTTTAAGATCCATGAAATATAAAGAGATGTTATAACTCAACTCTAAAAAGACAAATGACCTGATTTTAAAATGGGCAAGGAAAAAAAAATAACAAAAAAAGAGAAAAAAATTTTTTAAAATTTAATGGGCAAAAGACTTAGACATTTGTCCAAAGAAGAAATACAAATGGCAAAAAAAAATGCATAAAAAGTGTTTAAACACAAGGAAGATGTTTTAGTTTGCTTAGCAATTAGGGAAATGCAAATCAAAGCTACAATGAGGTATCATTTCACACCTATTAGAATGACCAGTATGAAAATGACAGAACACTACAAGTGTTGGAAAGGATGTGGAGATAGGAACACTTTTTCACAAGTGTTGTGAATGTAGAATGGTACAGCCACTGTGGAGGACTTTTTGGCAGTTCCTAAAGAAGTTGAATATAGACTTATGAACTGGCAAAACCACTACTAGGAATATACTCAGAAGAACTCAGAGCAGGGACATGAACAGACATCTGCACAATGATGTTCATAGTGGTGTTATTCACAATTGACAAAAGATGGAGACAATCCAGGTATCCATGAATCAGTGAATGGATAAACAAATTGTAGTGCATACACACAGTGGAATATTATGCAGCTGTAGGAAGAAATGAAGTCATGAAGCATATGACAACATGGATGATCCTGGAGGACATTATGTTGAGTGAAGCAAGCCAGATACAGAAGGATAAATGCTATATGATTGCATTATTACAAAATAAATATATTGTGTAAACTCATGGAGTTAATAACTAGACTTTACATCACCAGAAAATAGAATGAGATTAGAGGGAGGGGCAAGATGGCAGCAGAGTAAGGAGCTCCAGGAGTAAGCTCATCCTGCAGGGCAGTTAGTGATTGCCCAGTGCTATCTAAAGCACCAGTTTGGGGGCCCCAGGAGACCAAAGGAACATCCTGCAACAACGTTGAGAGAGTGGAAGTAGGAGACTGCCCATCTGCAGAGAAGATTCATGAGTATAGTACTCCATGCTGCAGAGGCCAGTGCCTGCTGCACAAGCCGCTGCCTGCTGCACAAGCTGCCTTGGGAGATATTCCATGGCTGGAGTTGGAAGCTCCATTTCCCAAAAATGGGGGAGGAAGAGATGGTTGGGCACCAACTTTAGCTACTGATTAGTAAATTTGACTGATGAAAGTATAATCCTAAAAACAGCTGAAGTTGAGCCTGCCCAAGTCAAAAAGAGGCCAATACTGCAAGTTTAACTCCATCCCCCAGCATAGATTGTTGCCCACACCTGCAGCCCTATCCCCACCCCAGGCCAGAGAAGAAGGGGAATGAAGCTTCATCAGTCTCTCCAGGCAACTACAGATGGTCTTGGCTTACCTGACTTGGATTATTACACATGGCTGTGGCTCTGTCCCTACCCCAGGTAAAGGAGAAAAGTAGGAGAAGTTTCATCGGTCCCTGGGACAATGGGGTCAGTTTCAGCCTCCACAGCTTACACTCCAACTACATCCTTGGCTCCTGCTACACAATCAGCAAGGAAGAAAGGGAAAGAAGGCCCTAAACTAAAGAGAGAAGCTGCACCCAGAATAAATATATCTAGTAAGCCAGATGCCAACAAATTTATTAAGAAGACACTGGGTGAACACAAAGAAGAATTTGAAAGCATACCTAGAAAAAATAGCAGATCTTATGGGAGTGAAAGGCACAATAAATGAAATTAAAAATACAACGGAAGTACAACCAGCAAGATGGTGGCTGAGTAAGGAGCTCCAATAGTCAGAATGCGCTAAGAGCTATCTGAAGCATCTGTTTTTGGGCTCCAGGAGACTAGAACCACATCCTGCAACATCCTTGAAAGAATGGAAGGAGGAGACTGCCCATCTGCAGAGAAGATTCATGAGGAAAGCACTCCACACCGCAGGGGCTGGTGCCCATACCTATTCCGTGGCTGGAATTGGAAACTCTATTTCCCAGGAATGGGAGAGGAGGAGACAGTTGGGCACCGACTTCAGCTGCTGATTAGTAAATTCGGCTGGATAAAGTCTAATCCTAAGAACAGCTAAAGTTTGAACCTTTCCAAGTAGGAAAGAGACGGGTAGCTGCCATTTTAACTCTGACCCCGGCATAAGGGGAAGTGGGCCTGATTGAAAATCACAGTGTTAATAGGGACCAGCTCCTTTCCATCCAGATCAGACTGGAGCTCTAGCCTAAGCCCCAGGCCTACCTCTGGCAGGGAGGAAGCTGGGGGACCGACACCAGCCTCTCCAGATAACTGCAGGCCATGCTGCAGAGGCTGATGCTCATCCTACTCTGGTGGCACAAGCTGTCTCAGGAACAGTTCTGTGGCTGGAGTTGGAAGCTCCATTTCCCAAACACAGAGGAGGAAGAGGTGGTTGGCCACTGATTAGTAAATTCAGCTGGCTTAAGTATAACCAAAAGAACAGCTAAACTTTGAACATGTCCAAGCTGGAAAGAGGCCAGTAGGCACCATTTTGACTCTGCCTCTGGCATGAGGGGAAGTGCGGTAGATTGAAAATCACAAATATGGTAGGGACTGGCTTGTTTCCACCCAGATTGGACTGCAGCCCTAACCTAGGCTTCAGCCCCACCTCTGGCAGGGAAAAAGCTGGTGAGATCTGCACCAGCCACTCTAGGTAACTGCAGGTACATTTGGCCAGCACAGACTGAATAGTTGGAAGTCTACCTGGGCAAATGCAGTCACTTTGAACCCACATGGCATATATTACTGCCCACACATGCAGCTCCAATGCCTCCGCAGGCAGGGGAGAAAGGAGCATGAAGCTTCATCAGTCTCTCCAACCAACTACAGACAGTGTTGGCCTACACGACTTGGGTTATTATACACAGTTGTGGCTCTGTCCCTACCCCTGCAAAGAAGAAAGGTGGGAGAAGCTTCATCAGTCCCTGGGGAAATGTGGACAACTTGAGCCTCCACAGTTTACAGGACCAACTACATCCTCGGCTACTACTACACAAACAACAAGGGAGAAAGGGCAAAAAACCCTAAACTAAAGAGAAAAACTGAGCCCAGAATAAATACATCTAATACATCTAATAAATACACCTGCCAAGACACCAACAAAAAGTTATAATATATACCAAGAAACAGGAAGATATGGCCCAGTTAAAGGAAAAAGATAAACCTCCATATGACATAAAGGAGTTGATTCAACTAATCATAGATGTTCAAAAAAAATTCTTAAAAATTCAATATGATGCATCCCACTAAGGAACTGAGAGAGACTACAACAGCAAACAAGAGAGACCCATCCATCAGCCATATGGGATCAAAGCACCCTCTCAATTAGAGATGGAGTGCGAAATAAAATATGGAATAGAATGGACTTACTGATATTCTACTATAGGCTTATTGTGCTTCTAGCAATGGAAGAAATTATATCATGGATGTGGAGACCTTGGCCACTGGAGGTGCTAAAGTCAGGGAGAGGAGAAAAAGAGGTGTAATATGGGGGCATTTTCAGGACTTGGAATTGTCTGAATGACATTGCAATGACAGATACAGGACATTATATATCCTGCCATAACCTACTGAATTGAGAGGGAGAGAATGTAAACTATAATCCATGCTTAATGGCAATGCTCCAAAATGTGTTCATCAATTGCAATGAAAGTACCACACTAATGAAAGAAGTTGTTAATGTGGGGAAAAGTGGGAGGTGTGGGGAGTGGGGCATATGGGAATCCCTTATGTTTTTTATGTAGCATTTTATGTAATCTAAGTATCTTTTAAAAATAAATAAAGTATATATTTTTAAAAATTCAATGAGATGGCTGAAGAGATTAAGGATATTAAGAAGACTTTGGATGAGCACAAAGAAGAATTTGAAAGCAAACATAGAAAAATATCAGATCCTATGCAAATGAAAGGCACAAGAAATGAAATTAAAAATACCTTGGAGTCATATCACAGCAAATTTGAGGAGGCAGAAGAAAAGATCAGTGAGCTTGAAGACATCGCCTCTGAAAGTAAACATACAAAAGAACAAATGAAAAAAAGAATGGAAAAAATTGACAAAGTTCTCAGGGAACTAAACAATAGCAAGAGATGTGCAAACATACATGTCATGGGTGTCTCAGAAGGAGAAGAGAAGGGAACATGAACCGAATATTTGAAGAAATAGTGGTAAAAAATTTCCCAGCCCTAATGATGGACATAGATATCCATGTCCAAGAAGCACAATGTACTTCCATCTGAATAAATCTGAATAGACCAACTCTGAGACACACACTAATCAGAATACAAATGCCAAAGACAAAGAGAGAAATTGAGAACAGCAAGAGAAAAGTGATGTATAACATACAAGGGGTACCCAATAAGACTAAGTACCACTTTCTCATCAGAAACCATGGAGGCAAGAAGGCAGTGGCATGATATATTTAAGATACTGCAAGAAAAAAAACTGCCAGCCAAGAATCTTATACCTGGCAAGACTGTCTTTCAAAAATGAGGATGAGTTTAGAATATTCACAGATAAATAGAAACTGAGAGAGTTTATAACAAAGAGACTGATTGTGCAGGAAATACTAAAGGGTGTGCTACAATCTGAAAAGAAAAGACAGGAGTGGCTTGGAAGAGAGTCTAGAACTGAAGATTCTATCAGTAAAGGTAACTAAAAGTTTCAAAAGAGGTGTGAAAATAAAATAGGACAGATAAAACCCAAAGATTAAAATGGGTGAAATAAAAACTGCCTTTACATTATTAACACTGAACTGCTATAAACTCCCCAATCAAAAGACAGACTGGTGGAATGGATAAGAAAATATGAGCCATTTATATGCTGTCTACAAGAGACTTACCTTAGACCCTCGGTTATCAATAGATAGAGAGTAGAAGGCTGGAAAAAGATATTCCATACATGCAATAACAATAAATAAATAAATAAATAAATAAATAAATAAATAAATAAATAAATAAAGCAGAGTAGCTATACTTATATCAGATGAAATACACTTTAAAAGCAAAATTGTTTTCGAGACAAGGAAGGACATTATATACTAATAAAAGGAGCAATTCACCAGGAAGAAATAATAATCATAAATGTATATGAACCTATCCAGGATGCCCCAAGATACATCAGGCAAACACTATCAAAAGTGAAAGGAGAAATAGATATCTCCATAATAATAGTTGGAGACTTCAGTACACCACTCTCAGCATTAGATAGAACATCTGGGCAGAAAATCAATAAAGAAAGAGCTTGAATAACATAATAAATGGATTAAGCCAAATACACATAACAAAACATTGCACCCCAAAACAGCAAGATATACATTATTTTCAAGTGCTCATGGATTTTTCCCTATGATAGACTATATGTTTGGTCACAAAGCAAATCTCAATAAATTCAACATGATCAAAATTATACAAAGCATGTTCTCTGATCACAATGGAATAAAGCTGGAAATCAACCAGAGGCAGAAAAAGGGAAAAGTCACAAATTTATGGAGATTAAACAACACACTCTTAAATAATCAGTGGGTTAAAGAAGAAAATTTGAGAGAAATCAGTAAATACCTTGAGGTGAATGACAATGAGAACACAACATATTAGAACCAATGGGATGCAGTGAAGGTTGTCTTGAGAAGGAAATTTATAGGCTTCAATGCTTACAAACAGTGGGCTAACTGTAATACAGGGACATTTATAGACCTCATTTACCAGTGAGTTTACTGCATACATAGCTGATTACAGCTACGTCAACCAGAAAGATTGCCAACAGCAATGAGTGATGCGTTATCCAATCATTTGAATGCCTTAAAAGGCGAAGTGATTTCAGCACTCAGAGAGAATTTCCCAGCTCATCTTTGGACAGCTAACATCTCCCGGAAACTCATCAAGGGCGTTCATTGGACTTTCTTCAGAGCCTCTGGTTTGCAGCCTGCCTGCGGAACCTGGACTTGTGCAGCCCCACGGTCATGTGAGAGACTTATAAAATCTCATATTATTGACAGATATCTCCTAGTGATTCTGTTTCTCTAGAAAACCCTGACTAATACAGCTTGGTACTGGGAGTGGTTCTTGAGGAACAGAGTCTTAAACATGAGATATCCGAGGTGGATCTGGGAGTTTTGCAATTGGCTCTCAACTCTAATTGGACTCAAGGATACTAGTGACTCCCTTTCCAATAATGAAGAGGCTGCTAACAGTCCATGGTGTGAGTTGGCAATAGAGATACACAAAATATCATCACCGGATTCCCCTATTCCACGCTTATAAAAAGCAAGGATCTGGGTGAGAGTGTTTTCAACACCTTAACAGAGTTTTGTGGAGCCTGGAGTCAAAAGTTATAATGATGTTGGCTGGCTATATACTACGGATACAGTTACAAAAGAAAGAGATGAACTAACGACTTCAAATTTGAAACTTAAATGCTGCATGGATGATGTGAAAGTTTCTATGTGTCCTCTGAAAGAAAATCTTGTCTCCTGAAGCCACAGACTTGAGATATCTGAGAACCAAACTCAGACTCTCATTGTACTAAAATCTCAACCCTGCAGGGTTTCTGCAGTTAACGTGAAGTCATTGATTGGAAAGGAGTGGAAACCAAAGGATTGGGATGGAGACATATCGGATGATGATAATATTGGTGGAGACATTAGAACCCTAAATTCTGCTGAGACTTTACCAGATAAACCTGTGATGACCTGCCCTGTGGAGACCATACCTTCTCAATGTTGTATCACCCAGACTCCAGCCTACCCCAGGGAATCCAGATCTCCTCCCAGCCCTGGGGCAGGTACCAGCCAAACTCTAGCATCCACTGCCCAGCCTCCAGTCTGCCTTGAGGAATTTGCCTTCCAACCCCTACCTGAAGAGATTAATCCTGTCTCACCATAAGAAAATGCAAAGGAATGCCCTAAGGTCAGCAGCTTGCAAGACATTTCTAATCCTTCTGCTTACTCACCCCCACTACCCCTCTTCTCTTCAAAACCTATTACTAGACTAAAATCACAACAAGCCCCCAAAGGTGAAATACAAAGTGTGACGCATGAGGAAGAATGCTATACTCTGAAAGAACTGCATGAGTTTTCCAACTTATATAGACAGAAATCAGGGGGATATGTGTGGAAAGGATACTAAGGGTATGGGATAATGGTGGAGGAATATAAAGTTGGAACAGGCTGAATTTATTGATATGGACCAACATTGAAATTCTGGATTCAATGCTGTAGCATGAGGGTTAGAAAGGGCATTAACAGTTTGTTCAGGTGGCTGACTGAAACATGGGCCAAATGATGGCCTAGCATGTCTGAGGTTGAGATACCTGATTTGCCCTGGTATACAGTAGAAGAGGGAATTCAAAGGCTTAGAGAGATTGGAATGCTAGAATGGATTTACCATTTGAGACCTGCCTACCCACCCCAGGAATGTCTAGAGGACACACCTTTAAACGGGACTGTGAGGAATAAATTTGTAAGACTAACTCCACCTTCCATGAAGAGCTCTGTGATTGCTCTTCTTTTTAGTCCAGATATTACTGTAGAGGGCTGTAGTGGAATTAGAATCCTTAAACATTATGGAGATGATCAGATCTCTGTCTGACAAAAGTCAAGTATCGGCAGTTAATCACCAAAGACAAGTTGGACGTGGCTACAGCAATGAAAGATTCATTCAAAGCAGCACTCAAAATAGTCTGAGTCACATAGAGTTATGGTGTTGGCTAATACATCATGGGTTACCTAGAAGTGAAATAGATGGGCAATCTTCTTAATTTCTTCTGGATCTGTATAAACAGAAGAGTTCTAAGTCGAGTGAACAAAACCCTAACTCAAATTACACACACAGAGAATCACGGCCCCTTAATCGATTCCCAGGCCTGAGACAGTTTACAGACCCAGAGCCCCTTGAATGAGGAGAAGGCCAGGTGCCCTTGAGGAAGGATCATGTTAAACAGACAAAAATTTATACTGTTAACCTTCCTCCCACCTTTTCCCAAGGAGACCTATGGCCTTTTACCAAAGTAACTGTGCCCTGGGGAAAAGGAAATGATCAGACATTTCAGGGATTATTAGATACTGGCTCAGAAGTGACATTAATTCCAGAAGACCCAAAATGTCACTGTGGTCCACCAGTCAGAGTAGGGGCTTATGGAGATCAGGTGATTGATGGAATTTTAGCTCAGGTCTATTTCACAGTGGGTCCAGTGGGACCCCAAACCCATTTTGTGGTTATTTCCCCAGTTCTCGAATGCATAATTGGAATAGACATACACAGTAATTGGCAGAATCCCAACATTGGATCCCTGACTTGTGGAGCAAGGGCTCTTATGGTTGCAAAGGCCAAGTGGAAGCCACTAGAACTGCCCCTGTCTAGCAAAATAGTAAATCAAAAAGCAATACTGGATTCTTGCAGGGAATGCAGAGATTAGTGCCATCAACAAGGATTTGAAGCATGTAGGGGTGGTGATTCCCACCCCATCCCCATTCACCTCTCCTAATTCGGCCTGTGCAGAAAGCAGATGGATTGTGGAGAAAGATAATAGGTTATTGTAAACTTAACCAGGTGGTGACTCCAATTGCAGCTGCTGTTCCAGATGTGGTATCATTGCTTGAACAAATCAACACATCCCCTGGCACCTGGTATGCAGCTCTTGATTTGGCAAATGCTTTTTTCTCAATTGCCATTAGTAAGGACCACCAGAAACAGTTTGCTTTCAGCTGGCAAGGCAAGCAGTATACCTTCACTGTCCTGCCTCAGGGGTATATCAACTCTCCAGCCCTGTGTTATAGTATCACCCACAGGGACCTTGATCATCTCTCTCTCTCCCACAAGACATCACACCGGTCCATTATATTGATGATATCATGTTCATAAGACCTACTGAGCAAGAAATAGCAAAGACTCTAGACTTATTGGTAAGGCATTTGCATGAGAGAGGATGGGAGAGAAATCCAACAAAAATAAAAGGTCCTTCCACCTCTGTGAAATTTCTAGGTGTCCAATGGTGTAGGGCATGTTGAGTTATCCTTCCTAAAGTGAAGGATTAGCCATTGCATCTGGCCCTTCCTATGACCAAAAAAGAAGCACAACACTTAGTTGGTCTCTTCAGATTTTGGAGAAAACACATTCCTCATTTGGGTGTGCTACTCTGGCCCATGTACTGAGTGACCAGAATAGCTGCTAGTTTTGTTGTTTTTTTTTTAAAGATTTATTTATTTTATTACATATCTCCCCTTCACCCCCGTTGCGGCGACGCGCCGAGACTTGGTCACTGCGCAGGCGCGGCTTTTCCCCGCTTGTGGGCGACTTCTGCTTCTATTCACGGCCGGCTCCAGTTCGCGGGTGGCTGGCTGCGTTCCATTCACAGGCGACAGGCGACCTGCCCTGCCCGTGGCGGCTTTTGCCCTGTCCGTGGCAGCTTTTTGCCCTGCCCACGGCGGCTCTGGCCCGCCCATGGCGGCTTGCCATTCTCAAGGCGGTCTGCCCGCTAGGAGAGGTCCCCGGGAACCGAACCCAGGGCCTCCCATGTGGTATCCCAGTGCGCTCCCCATCCACTGAGCTATCTAGCCGGGCCCTAGCTGCTAGTTTTGATTGGGGACTGGAACAAGAGGAGGCTCTGTACAGGTCCTGGCTACTGTTCAAGCTGCACTACCACATGGACTATATGATCCAGCAGATCCAATGGTGCTGGAATTCTTAGTGACAAATAGAGATGCTGTCTGGAGCCTTTGGCAGGCCATTAGAGGAGAATCACAATGTAGACCCTTAGGATTTTGGAGTAAAGCCCTGCCATCCTCTGCAGATTACTCTCCTTTTGAGAAACAGCTTTTGGCCTGCTACTGGGCCTTAGTAGATACTGAATGCTTAACTATAGGCCATCAAGTTACCATGAGACCTGAGTTGCCTATCATGAGCTGGATATTGTCTGATCCACCAAACCATAAAGTTGGGC
>PVKH010033610.1:0-11989 GCA_004027955.1 Chaetophractus vellerosus | reverse complement strand
AGGTGATTTTTTGGCCTTTCTCATTCATGTGTTGTTTCGGTGATGTAATTGCCATGCCTTCTGAACAGCTTTTATGGAAACCCCATTTGAAATAACTGAGTGGGATTTGATGGCAATCTTTCTTGAGTCTAGATAGAAGTGACTAATTTATACCATCAGGCATGTGAGGACTTATCGCCAATATCATAAAGATTTCTCAATAGAAGAGAATCATGTGCAGGCAACTTTTTAAAGACAAAGCAGCTTGAAATTATTTGCATAGAAACACTGAGATAAAGAGGACCTGCAATTTCATCACCTTACCTTCCTGTAATTCCACAAGAAAAATGTCCCACTAAGAATGTACCTTGTAATAAGGCTTAGAAGAAAGTCCATTGCTTTCTTCCCTAGATTTTCTCAAAATTCTATTCACTATTTACCACCCGGAAGTTCTTCTTTATTTCTAACCTAAAATCTACCTGCTGGTGGTGAAATTTAATTTATTTTACCCTGTATGAGAGGTTTTTATAGAGGTCATTACTTAGTTCAAATCCATCAACTGTTTAAGACATATAAACAGGACTAAATAAGCTTGCCTTATAAGTAGACTTTGAAGAAAATTTCCAATTCACAGGTAATAGTTCAAAATGTTTTCATGACCTTTTTCTTGAGTATTCAAGTGCAAAGAAGCATCATAATTTTCCAAGTGGCTCATGGAATCTATACACAGAAAACTTTCAATTATATCTTTTAATCGAGAAAGGTAATCATGTAGAGAAGAAATCTGTAACCAGTAATTTAAAATGTCTTCACTAAAATTTCATAAGAATACTATCTGAACTTTCACAACTGCTCTTTTCTTTAGCCTATGCCCCTCTTGTTAAAGAGTTTCTAACAATCACATTGCCAGGGTTAAAAGAGGGAAATTGAAAAAAGACAGAGGGAGACTGGAGAGTATGTTCAAACCACAAATTGAGTTATATACAAAAATCAATCTTAAGATCTATAGCGTTACAAAAATACTCCTCTATTACATAGAGTTTGATGTAAAGAGGATCCTTATTGGGTCCAGTAATTCCCACTCAATTCCCTGAAACTTAAAAACCACTCAGCTCTACTATAAAAATAATTCTATATTTGGCTCATGTGGCACTTCCTCTGAAAATTTTCCAGAGCTGGAAAAATTGTGCTATTTCCATTATTTTGTTTGGATAAATAATTTTTACATGCCTGTTTAATTTTTTGGCAAAACAACAAGAATGACAAAAAATACAAAAATAGTGTGAGTCCAAGATTACTCAGAATCTAAAGAATTTTACTATTATTTCAAGGGCCAATATAAAATATCTACAAAGATATAAAAGCAACATGGCTGCATGAGCCAAGAGGTTTGGGCTGTCTTAAAGACACACTTTAAATTTTTGTAAGTCATTTCCATGGAAATTTTAATGGAACAGTACTGACTTATTCCACTGATACCCATTAATGGACAACATTTATACTTTCAGCTCCATAAAGATTCAAAACCCATGTAATCTAAGATTTTAGGCTTTTACAACACAGAATCATGAACTTTTAGAAATGGAGAGGGCCAAACTTCTTCCAATTCAGCAATTCTTTGTGAAACATTCAGGATAAAACATGGATTTTCTGTTTGATACTCCCACTGATGGAGAAGTTTCTACTTCTCCAAGCTAATTGTTTCTCTGCTTTACAGGGGGAAACTTGAATCAGGCTTTCACTAATTCAATAAAAAATATTGTGTCAAATATTATCTAGGCACTCTTCTCCAGACGGAGGGTCCATTGACGAGCAAGAATCCGTTCTGGGCTCCCAGGTGCCTGCTGTTAATGTGCCTCATCATCTGCCACAGCACACGGATAGCTCTGAGTTTACGACAAATCCCATGACTTTGAACTAGGTTGTTCAAAGAGCCCTTATTAGTGAAACTGACCCAAGATCCTTAAGTACAGGGAGAACATGCCTACTGGTTTGTCTGAGACAGCTCTGGCTTTTTTTGCTTTTTGTCCCAGTTTAATTCTTAACAGTGCACATTTCACTCTTTGAAGTTTTCTAGTTAGGTTCACCCTAGTTAATGATGGAATCTGGTGTGACCTGTTCCCTAATGGGCATACTAAGTGTCATGGCTGCAACTACCAGGAGCAAATTGCTAACCCATTTATGCCACTAAGAATTATCACTTTTAGAAGTGCTACTACAAACATCAGATAGCACCAGACTGGAGATTCCCTAATCACCAAAGCTTTTTGAGAGTTTCCAGCATGGAAAAGGAGGTCATTCCTTATATTAGCTATCCATTGCTGCTTAACAAATCACCAAATTTTAGTGGCTTACACCAACACACATAAGTTCATATGATCACAGTTTCTTTTTGGTCAGGAGCCTGGGCATGGCTTGGCTAGGTGTTCTGCTTCGGGTCTCACTTAGGCTGCAAGCAAGGTGTAAGTGTGCTGCCTTCTCATCTGGAGGCTCAACGGGAGAATAATCCACTTCCAAGTTCACTCCGGTTATTGGCAAAATTCATATCTTTGCAGCTCTAGACTGTCAGCTTTCTGCTGACTGTCAGCTGAAGATAATGTCAGTTCCTGGAGCTTCCCACAGTTCCCTGTCATGTGACCCTTCCACAGGAAGTTCACAGCATGGCAGCTTGTTCCTTCAAGGCCAACCGGAGAGTGAAAGAGAGTCTGCTAGCAAGACAGAGTTTCATATAATGTAACACAATCATGGGAATGATGTCCTATCAACTTTGCCTTATTCTACTGGTGTGATGTAAGCCACAGGTCCACCCTGATGGGGGAAGGAGTTACACAAAGGAAAGAGATTACACAGAGGTGTGAAGAGTAGGAGTTGTGAATCATGGGGACCTCTTTAAAGCCAATCCTCTAGACTCTACAAGATTATCTTAACCTAGACATTGGAAGTTACTACTAGTTTGCTCTGCTCTTAGGGAAGAGTAACACTTTTCTGAAAGGAAAGCTGATTGGGGTGGGGGCTTGTGCTATCTATAATAAATTTAATTTTAACCAGGAGCTTAGTTTCCCTGGGAAAATTACACACACACACCATTTTTCAGTTCTTAATTACATGCTTATCCTCCTAATCTTTCTTCAACAGGCCATGGTCAGATTGCATGAAGCTTTCTTTAACAATCCTACTTCACAAGTCTCTCACCCTCCTTTGCACGTCATATATGGCTTTAATTCACTTAATAGATGCTAGGAACTAGGGCAGGTTATTAAAATTTTCTGAATTTCAATCTCTTCATTGAAAAAATGGGAATACTGCTCTTTGTTACACCTGATTCTTGAGAAATTTAAGTGTAATTATAAACAAGTAGCCTAACCCACAGAACATCTTTCCCAACTGTTGTTTTCCCTTATTCTCATCCTCCTCTTCTTTCCTTTTTCCTACTCTCTCTATCATTTTTTTTTTGACACTCAATCTACATTAGTCTGCATAGTTCATTTTGTAATGTGTATGTGTACATTCATCTTTCAGAACATGTGGGTGATGACTATACATTGCATTCTGTTGGGTGAGAATTTGACATTGGTTTTCCAGTTGCTGATGGATTTGTAGTGATCCACCCACATCCGCTTTCCCAGACTCTGGAATAAATTGCAACACATCTGTGAGATGACTATCCAGATTCTATTTATCCAATTTTTGATCACATTATAGTAGAATTTTTTTTGTGGGGCCCATCCTTATTCTGAGTCCTGTTACATTCCAATCTCCGGGCCTCTTTCCCTCTCATGCTTCTAAGCATATTCCAGGGAGGAATAAGCTTAGGGTGCTGGTTCACAGTTTTAGGTAGCAGATGGCTTTTTATGACACCTGCCAAAGAGGTTTTTCATTATGTGAATTCCTCAATACATAATTCCAATGGGAAAAAAGAGCATATTCTTTAAGGAACATGCCGGTTCTTAGTTCTGAAAGTCCACTTTCCTAAATCTAATCTGAAGTGATGTAAGTATTTCCTCCCATAAAGTAACTTTCATGAGAGTGTTTTTTTCTTTATCATTTAATAAAGAAAGGCAGAGACTCTACAGCATGATTTTATAATCTCAAATGGAAAAAATAAGTCATGGACACCCAGACGCTAATTCTAGTTTTACTATTCTGTAGCTGAGTGAGTATGAACAGGTCATTTTATCATCCTTTGTCCCAGATTCCTTGTTTCTAAACTGAGGGTTTGGAATAAAGTGATCCTTAAGTTTCTGTCAGCTCCACATTCTATAATTGCATTTCCATTTATCTATTTATTGCTGTTTATAAACTTGCATAAATTCATATTTTATTGTACCTTTCAGTTTTCTCATCCTTTGTTCCTAAGTTTGTATATGTGCTTGTTTGATAGTAGAATATGCCTGTTACAGTCTCGTCAGAAGGATTTTTTTTCTTTCATATAAATTCGTGCTGGTCAGGGGGTAGAGGAAGGTAGACATATCAAACTAAAAGTAGGTAATTAGAGACCCCTTTTAAACAGACTTTCTACAAAAAGAATAGAACTCCTCTCTGTATCAACACCAATCCTACAAACCAGGATACCAAAGTCAATTAACGAGAGTTTTAGGACTGAGTCTGAGGAAGAAGTTCCAAGCTGCTGGCTCACAAGTAGAAAGGGTGGGGAATGGGGAGCCGTATGTGTGCTTTAACATTCAAGTAATAGAAGTTTTCATTTGAACAACATTGCCTGGCAAAATCTGAGCACATCCGGTAACTGACTTCTAAGTCCTTGAGCTACAGACATTCTTCCTAAATGTCTAGAATATTAGCGGATGGTAAAGATGGGCAGCATATGCCTATCACCATTCTCGGCGCTGAACGCGGACACATTTGACAAGGCTGCTGTCCAATCATTCAGGTGTGGCCAAGGGGCCCCATTTCTGACCTGCAGTCTGTTCCATGCTGACTGAAAATATAGTTTGTCTTCTCACGCCCGGCAAGGCCACCCGCCGAGCCTGTCACTCAGCAATCGGCAGAGGCAAACTCACTTTACCTTCAGTACTGCATCACACCCTTCATCAAATTTATCTTACCTATTTGTGGGAAACTTCTATCTTCCCACTGGTTATTTCTCAATATACAAATGGGACCCTTCCTTTTTCCTTTTTCCTTGTGATAAGCACCAGTAATATCTTTAAGCACAAGAACATTGGACACCCAGGGGAATATCTTTTCCAGTGTTCTCATCTCACAGAGCAAAGAAGGGAAGACTGGAACAAGAAAGTGACTCACTCATTGCCATACAGGAAGAGGCAGCGCTGAACTGACGACTCAGGTTTCTTGATTCCCATTTCCAGGGGCTTTCTCTGACTCTAGGCTGTGTCACTGTGATCCGTCAGATGAGTTTCATTCATTTCTTTTTTTAATGTGCATTCTGCAATGGTTGGCCCACTATGACCTTCACAGCTCATTATTATTGTTGATCCTTATGTGGCAAACTTGGTAAGGTAAATAATTATGGTTAGATGTGCTGGTTTTTATACTGATTTTGCTCAAAGTATAAATCTTTTATCTTGAAAGAGCACTTTATA
Source organism: Chaetophractus vellerosus (assembly GCA_004027955.1). Classification (NCBI taxonomy): domain Eukaryota; kingdom Metazoa; phylum Chordata; class Mammalia; order Cingulata; family Chlamyphoridae; genus Chaetophractus; species Chaetophractus vellerosus. The sequence goes on along the minus strand of PVKH010033610.1, from coordinate 6,449 downwards.
GTTTAAAATCACTTTCATATCATGTGAACACATTTGATCTAATTGTTTTTCCCATTAATACTGTGAATTTGACAAAATGATTGGATCCAAAAGCTGACAGTGACTAAGTAGCAGGTTCACCTTGTCATATAGAAATACCTGTATAAGCAGTCTAGGTGTGAAATGGTTTATACAAGCATCCTGATTCCTAGTCTAACGCCTTAGATAAACTATTTAGACTTCCAAAAGTAAGGATACACTCAAGCACTCAATATAAATCTATTGAAAAAGGTTTACTCTTCCTTTAACAAATGAAAGGACATTTGGGCATATAGGACATCCTTTGGATGATCCTATTGAGCACCTACTATGTGGCTACAATAAAGAAGATGAAGAACTTAGGTGCCCAACATATTGGCATCTTTGAAAGATTTAGATAACTTATCTCGATGCCTCTTTGATCTCTAGGTTCTCTTGACTCTGACTCACATAAAACTGCGAGGGAGCAGGATTTGTATACTTCTAAATTAAACCTTGTTCCAGGCCCCCAAACAGAGCCAGCCACATTACAGTGGGGGTGCAGTAAATATGCGATGGTGATGTTTCAGTGACCTCCCGAGGTGACTCTTGCTTTGAGATGCTTCATTCAGTGAAATCAGGGTCCCCTCCCTTGGAGTTCCTTCATCTCAGGCAATTCCGGATGCCCTTCATCTGCAGGATGATTTTCTTCATTGCTCAAGGAGACAAGTTACTAAATAAGTGCTTTCCAAAGGGAGGGGAAAGTTATTTGGCAAAGACTGGACTCCGTCAGATAAGTGAAAACTTTTATAAATACCTGACTTGGCACTGAGAGAGAAGGTTTTCAAATAAAGTGCTAAATTAAGAAGCTTAATGTTGGCACTTCAGCTGACTGAGTTGTTTATGGGAGGGTTTATGCTAACAATTTCCCTGCATCCACGGGGGATCAAGAGCGGAAACTGATAAGATAGCTTCAGGGGGAGGAAAGGACTGTCTCACTCCACTAGCTCCATCTTCGGAAAGCATGTGAGGAGTGCTGAATCGGGGTCTGTTTCAGTCCCATGCTGGTACACAGATCGCTACAGCATACCGACTTCTTCCTCTCTGCGCTCTCCTTGGAGTGATAGGGCCGATGCTTATGTTTCTGAAGGCCTTCTACAATTTATCATTTAATAATAATAACAATAAAATTGCACAGGGTTTCTATTTAGTAGGATGGAAAGTTTTGGAAGTGGATGATGGTGATGGTAGCATAACATTGTGAATGTAATGAACAGGACTGAATTATATATTTGAATGTTGTTTAAAGGAGAAATTCTAGGTTGTGTATGTGTTACTAGAATAAAAATTTCAAGAGTAGAACCCATGGGACTGTACAACACGTAGTGAACACTAAACTAAACCATGGATTATAGTTAATAATGCAATAACAAAAATTGCTTTCATCAATTATAATAAATGTACTACACTAATGCAAAGTATTAATCATTGGGTAGTATAGGGGAACCCTGCATTTTATGCATGATTTTTCAGTAAACCCACAAGTTCTCTAATAAAAAAAAATAATAAAATAACAATAAGAGGAACTCTTTACCAGAGAGAAGGAGAAAGACACTGTTTTGAACTTAAGAACACAGAATTGGAATTTAGATTCTGATCCTAAACTCAGATTCAAACAATAAAAACTTGTTCGGAGAATCACTTACTCTCTCTGGAACAGTTTTTCCTATCTGGAAATGGGATTCAGATCTTTTAATTGATTTCCATAATGACCCACAGCTCTAAAAGTCTCTAATTCTATGGTTGTTGCCTAAATTATATTCTAAGAACCCGTACATATTAAAGTGCCAAAAATCATTATTAACATTGACCCCAGTAATTTCACTTTTGGAAGTTTACATCAAGAAAAACCAAAGCATTTGCAAAAACATTTATTTATCAGACTTTATTTTAGTATTATGTGAGGTGGTAAAAATTGGGAGCAAACTAACTTCACAATAAAAAGTGATTGTATGTAGAAATTATGGTTTGTCCATGTGAAGGCATATACTTCATCTAATTAATGACAAGGAACATATATAAGATGAATTTCAAATGATAAAAGCAGATTACAAGCAGTAAAGATAACATCTCAATTTTATTAATGATAAAATGCATATATGTATATTTGTGGCATAGGGAATTGAAAAAAGACTGGAAGCCTCCATTCCAAAATTTAAACAGTATTTATTTGTGCTTTGGTAGTTATTGGTGGTTTTTATTTTTAATTACACTCTTCCATAATTTTCAATGCTTTTCCAATAAATATTATTGCATTTGTGATTGGAAATAATCAAAATTCATCATATTTAAATATTACATAAATAAAAATATCCACACACCTTCACCTTTCTCAGCCTCCTTACCTGCCAAATAGCTCTGAAGCTTGATGAAAGGTCTTCAAGCTTTGTGACAAATGAAATGCTGTCTCAACAAGTTTCAAAAATTGAAATCATATGAATCAAAGATGTTAGGGCTGGTGGAGGCTCCAGAATTCCTCTGGTTTTTTGAACTCAGGATATTATGCTCAAACTGATGCTCTAGCAAGCTATTGACTTGTCAACTGTCATTTAACAAGAGCAGCAAAATTAAAATCATAAATTGCCCTTTCTATTATATTCTCCACTTTACCTCAGAGAGCTGAAAAAACTTCCAGGGCTTGTTTCATGGGCACTTTTCACTCTTCTCTTCTAGGAAGTTTCAAATATTAAGAAGCATCTAAATTCTCCAGGTATGGCTCACAAAGCTATCTGAAAGCAATGTAGCATGTGAGGAAGCAAAAGTTTTAAATGATCTAAACTACTAGGCTTCTTAAAAGTCAGAGACTCCTCCCTCTAAAGTCAGGTGAAAAGCCTTAAATATTTTTCTAATTATAAAGCATACAAATAAAGTCTTTTGGTTTCATAATCCTTGGTAAATACAAGGCTGCACACATTCCTCTAGATTTTTGCAGACATATAACTGAACATCCTGGTACCTGAAAAAAATTCCATTAAGTCCTTTAATAATCTCACCTAACAAAAAAGTAGCTTTGCTTTTTGTAGTTTATGCAGCTCAGACAGCACCTCAATGTACTTCCCATCATTGCTCAGCTCAAGGAGTATTTCCCAGTCAGTGGTGTTGCAACTCAACGACTGTGCTTTGACCATTTGTGGCTAGTGTTTGTCCTCAGGACACACATCACCTGGGGCATAACATGGCTGACATCCAGAAAGATCATGAGAACCAAGCAAGTACTTTGGCTGCTTTCAATAGCTGCTCAACAAGAAACTTGGGATTGCTGGCCATCTGGTTGGAAACCTTGGCAATGATTTGTGTAATATTAGAGTTAATATGATGTCTGTCAGTAGGAAGCATTTTGTGGGATTGTAATCACCACGATAGTCCATGTTAGATATACTTGTATTATTATCTTTGTTTTCACTTGTTCATTAGTTTCTGGGAAATGAACTCAAGGCTATCATCTTTCATGTTTGCTTATTAAAAATTGGAATCCAACACACTTGATTGTTTATAATATTAAATAAAAAAATATAGGTGAATTCATAGAATTACATAGAATTACAAAATTTTAGTGCCCATGAGACTTTAGAAGTTATAGGAGCTGTTAGTACTGGTTTTGAGAGCATGGTTCAAAAGTTTTATCTATCCAAGTACCTGAATATTTCAGAATGCATTTGTTCATTTTAATTTCTGGAAGTACATTCACTTTGAATTCAATATTATCTAGGCTAACATCTCACAACAAAGGTGAAGAAGCTGAGTCTTAAAAAGGTGATGGAATTTTCCTAAGGTCATAGTGGTAGAATGAGGCTCAGCACCAAATATTTGACCCTAATTCCGTTCTTTTTCTTTTAGGCTGAACATATTGGCTCACACTTTTTGAATTTTTAAAAAAATATGGCTCTTGGGGAATTTGGAGAAATAGGAGAAATGTTAAAATATCAACTTTACAAGAATTTTAAGTAGTAGATTAAAACTCTGGACAGATGCCAGAATTTTGTAGACTTATTCTGTTGGTAACTTCAGCTGTTGTCTCTGAAATTCAATACCCTTATTTTTCCCAATTTCTCCCACAGACCTCAGAGTTTTCCTCACTCCCAAGTTTATGACATGGGTTTCTCTTTTTTTCATCTCAAAGTCAGGATAGAAGTGGTAATGCTGGAAGCAGTTCGTCACTCTCTTTTTATTTTTATGGATTATCTCACCATGGGTTGAGGTAGTATGGTAATGCACCAACAGAGATACAGAATAACTGAATATCTTTGGATATGGAAAGGGAAGCAGGGTATGAAGAATAGATGCAGTCTTCTGTCCATAACCCTGAAATGTCATTGCAAAGTAACCTTGTAACAGCAGGTAGCTCTCCTTCAACTGCTCTCTAGAAATCTGAACAAGGTAAGGAAAGAATTTGAAATGAAAGAGAATGGGGGAAGGACACAATGAGAGAAAGGGAGAGAGGATGTTAAAGAGGAATAGTCTTCTACTGAATTAAGGGAGAAAATGAAGAGACTATTTTTGATGTACTATTCAAATACTTTTGCAGTTTTAAGTAAAGATTGTTTTCCTTTCAGGAAGTTTGATTGACATGTGGTACCCCATTTGTTATCTGCTGCTCCTTGATGGAAGGCTTAGGTTTTACACAACCAGGGATATTTTCTCCAGAGAAACCATAGAGAAAGCCAGTGCACTCACACACGTTTCTCTGGAAGTTAGTTTTTAAAATTATCTTAGAATTTATTGATCATCCTTCTAGATTTGGGGTACAAAGAAGAGGGAGGGAAATGACGTGAGTAATGCAAATGGTTCATATTGAGATAGGAACCACTGAGAGGTGCTAGAGATACAAATCCGACTAAGGCAAAATTTTAAAGCACATTTTAGTGAGAGAACAATCCATAAAGCTAATTTTCATTGAATTCCAGGCATTGAGTTAAACAATTTCCATGTATTATTTCACTTGTTATTCAGAACAACATTATGAGATTCGCATTAGTTTTACTGTTTTTGTAAGTGCAGAAACTAATACTAATTAAGGATTTTAAAATTGACCACAGACACATGACTAATGGCAGAGCTCATATTCAAACATTTCTGATGTCATGATTCATGTCCCTAACAATTCAGCAATATAGGGGGATAAATGTGACAATGGAAATATGTAAAAGACTCTGTTAGGATTTCAGGAAAGAGCAAAACTGTCCAACTTATTTCAAGTCTGACAAACATGATATAGGATAATAAAATGAGGTAGAGGAGAAAGAAGGGAAAGACAGTTATATCAAAGCTGAGCTTTGAAGGATGAGAAGAAGGTCACCAAGCATTGCAAAGGGCATGTGGAAAAGGATAAAATGCCAAGGTGTGTTTGGGGAATGTTCATGAGTCGGTCTGGCTTTTTTAGAGAATACATGCTGAGAACATGGTGAATGGTGAGGTGAAGGGATAAGAGAAAATGCTTGTAAGGCAGGCATTGGCTACCATGGAACATTCTTATTTAATTTATAAGCGTTTAAATTATACCCCAGGGGAAATAGTAAATAAACCACTGCTAGATTTTTACATAGGGATGTGATACTTATATTGTGTGATAACACTGATGACAGTGTGGAGTTTATAAAATCACTCTTCCCGTTAGACATTGATATAAAACCATATTGCTTCAGATTTTTCAAGATGCAGCATAGTGGAAGGAGTTGGAGACAGATGACCTGGAGTCTTCAAGCCATGAATTGCTTTTGCACTGTGACTTTGGATAAGTCATTAAGCTCTGAAAAAGCCAATAATTTATCTGCTTGATTTTATGGTGCTAAACCCGTAAGTTCCTTTTAAAACAATATTTGTACTCACTTTCCTATATCTCTTCTGCTGAAGAAGACAATATCTTCCAAATCCACTCAGTTATCCTGTTTCTTATTATTCTACTTATGGATTGGTTTGGTCCTCTACTTTTCCCTCTCTCTCTTCTATTTCTAGCAAGGAAACTATTTTATTGCTCCTTTTCACCTCCACTAGAGAATGGAAGATGTGAAAATCACACCAGTCAATATTTTATTTGCTTGCAACTCTTGTAAAAAGTTTAGTAAGGATAAAGCATAAAAAAGTAATGAATACAATAAAATCTGGAGATGTTCTGTATATTTCATTATGCTTCACTTCTTACTAACCTTGTACAATCAAGACCATTTTTTTAATTTTGTACATTAAACATTATATTATACTGTTCTCCCTCCCTCCCCTATCTCATATCTCAGAAAATGGAGCTGAAGTAAATTAGGTTATAAGTTGATTACAAAACATGCTGCATCAAGGTAGTGACAGGGCCTCCTTTAGATCCCAAATCTCCTAAATCTTAGATATCGTGTTTCCAAAATCAGTCTAATCTATGCTCTCTAAATATTCTCAAGGATTACATT
>PVKH010033609.1:0-11986 GCA_004027955.1 Chaetophractus vellerosus | reverse complement strand
GTTTTGTCCAAGCAGTGGAGGCCTCTGGGATTCTCCTCCTCCTGCTGAAGGCCATGCACTTGTTTGATGCTCACAGCAAGAAATAAGTAGAACTCCCTGGGAGAAGACTGTGCAGGAAATAGTGACTCCAGTTATCTGATATATTAGGGTTCTCCAGAGAAACAAGAGCAATAGGATGTGTGTATATATGTATATATATATATAAAGAAATTTATTTTAAGAACTTGGCTCCTGCAGTTCTGGGGGCTAGCAAGTTTGGGATTTGTAGGGCAGGCCAGCAGGCTGGAAATTGCAGTCAGAGTTGATATTGAAATATTGAGTCTGAAATCCACAGGGAAGGCAGCAGGCTTGTAACTAGGAGAGGAGTAGACGGGATAGTCTTCAGGTCCAATTCTTTTCCTCAAAACCTCAGTTCTTTGCTCTTAAGGCCTCCGGCTGATTGGGTGAAGCCCACCCACATTATCAAACCTTCAATAAAGTCAGCTGACTCTAGATGCTACTCACATCCACAAAATACCTCCATAACCACATCTAGACCAGTGCTTGCTCAAACAACTGGACCCTATAATCCAGCCATGTTGTCACGTAGAACCGGCCATCACACCTGACAACCTTATTCACAGCCTTAGAGGATAGTTAATTGTTATAAATGCATAGCTTTTGGTTGGTTAGAAGAATGAAGAACTGTCCTTGATAACTGGTGCATTTTTTTCTAAAACTTTTAATTCCTGGCCTTCTTTCACTGCTGCCTTCATCCTAAGATGTTTTCCATATCTCCTTCATAACTGTCTCCATCGAGAATGAAAAAAAACCATTGGAAAATAATCCTCTGTTCTCCAAATCAAGGGGAGCCTGGCTCCATCGTTTGGCTAAAGCTACTCTGAGCAACAAGAGGTAGTGGACACCCAACATGAGAGGATGCCAGGTGTTCTTTCACATACTCTCCATATATTCACTCCATTAAGTGCAAAAGCAATCCCCGGTTTACAGAGAGAAACTGAGGCCCAGAGAGCTCCAGTGGCTGCCCAAAATGGCTCAGCTCCTACGCAGCTGATGAGAAGCTGAACTTGGCTTCTCTGAGCCCGAGGCCAGATGTGGCCAGGTTAGTGAGGGCAGCCTTGAGAGAAAAGCCCTGACGAGTTCTCTTGGCTCTGCGGTCTGGCAGCAATGGAGACCTCTGCACCTCCCCTTCCTCTGCTAGCCTCTACGTTCATTTTCTTCTGCCTGTCCATGGAACTCTCTGGAAGAAAGGTGCACTAGACATTCTCCCTGCAAGAAATAGGTGGAGCGTGTCCTCAGTGGTGTGTCCTGAAAGGAGCTGAGCTGTCCTTGCCGCTGTTTTTCACACTGTGGGTCGTGACTCTTTAGTGGGTCCTAAAATTAGTGTAAGGGTAACATCTGGCTAGATCACACTTGGAAAGGGAGGGTACTGTGAAACTGCATGTGTGCAGGGTGCCAGTGCAAAATGTATTGTGAGGCACTCTTTAAAAAGTTTGCCAGCCTGTAGCCTAGTGGGAAAGCTTCCCGGATCTTGGGATTGGGCTGAGTTTGGGAGGTGATGGTTCTATCAAGGCTAGAGGAGTGTGGAAAGCACCCCAGAGCCTGGATATCTGTATCTGCCGTGCGATCCTGGGGCAGGGAAGAAAAGCGTCTTAAAAGAGCACTGCAGCTTCTCTGTAACAGCCGTGGGGGGCAGAGGGTAAGAGGGAAGGCATTCGGTGAAACGGGCCATCTCCAAACCTCTCTGCGATTGGGAACAGCTGCTACAGCACGTGGCTTTATGATCAGCTCTGTTACCTCTGCCCCCCAGAGCCGGCAGCTGCAGGACAGGGGAGCCGGGCCTGGGCCTCCTTTCCCTGGCAGTGATGCTGCCCACTGAGTGAGTGCAAAGAGCACACACACACACACACACACACACACAGTCACGGTGCAGGAGGTTCTCCTTTACAGTGGATGGATGGATGGCCGCTTCCCCCAAATCCAGTCGAGGCTGCTCATTAGGCAGCAGCATGCCTAATTTACAGGAAATTATTTTCAACTGGAAATTTTAATTAACAGTGAAATGAAGTGTGAGTCTGGAGGAAAGACTGACGTTTCTGGCCGGGCTGACTCGGGTCAACTTGGACGCTTCCTCGGGCAGTTTTCTGGTGCTGTGGAAGATATGCTGGCCTGGAGCCCGGAGAGACCCCCGGAATCCAGTCCTGGTTCTGCTGATTTCCTGGGCGTCCTGCCCCTCTCCGGGTCTCCAAATCCTCATCTCTAAAGGCGGGGAGGGGGGCAGGTCCTTGGCAATGGCCTCTGAGTAACGAAATTGAAGACCTTGGCCTCTGGTCAAGCAGACCCAGGTTTGAATTCTGAGCCACCACTTACTGGTAGTGTCATCTTACTTAAACAGCTCACACAACCTCCCTGAGACTCAGTTTCCTCATCCCTAAAACAACCCCTCTAAGACTCACTTCCTGGCAGGGCCGTTGCGAAGGGGGAACAAGCTAAGCCTGGGAAATCCCTTGTCACAGTGCTGACAGCAAGCAGGTCCTCACAGTGACTCAGTCAGCATTAGCATTAATCTCTAGGTCCAGAATCCGATCTCTCGTAGAAAAACGAGGCCCAGGATGATAATTAAAAAGAACAATAAGAGCCGCTTTAATTTTGAGTGCTCACTCTGTTCCAGACACTGTTCCAATGACTGACAAACGTTATAGTTTCAGATCCCCCCAGCAACCCTGTGAGGGTGCTGATTTGATCCCCACTCCACTGGTGAAAAGTAAGTGGAGGCAACGTGCTGTGAGGTGACTCACTAAGGTCCCATGGGGTGTCGGTGCGGCAGCCTGAGCATTTGTTTGCAAGCCTCGAGTCTGCGCCCGAGCCGAGCCCACGCATTTAACCCTCGCCTGGTGCTGCCTCCAGCGTGTGGATTGTATTTCTGGGACTCAGAGCCAGTTGTCTTGATTCATGACCTGGGTGGTCCCAAACACAGAAACTGTGGCCAGTCAGGATCAGCCAGCCAATCAGGGAGGACCAGGGGCTGGGCCACGTGGAGAGCAGTAGGCACTCAATAAACATCGCACGCATGAATGAATGAGTGCGTGGAGAATGAATGAGTAGCAACATACAGTCCTTCTCTGTGCGGTGAAGGTAATGGCGAATGGATTTCAGAGAAGGGAGAGATGGCTGGGGAGCGCTTTAAGTTTCATCTTCAGGTGGATAAACGTGCTGGACTCAAAGTAGCATCTTAATTCCAGCTCAGTCAGCATTTATGGAGCGTTGCCTGGGTGCTGAGAACTCTGCTGGATCCTATAGAGGGGCCAGGAAGCTCCAACAAATATCTATTGAGCACCCAGCTAGGCCCAGTTCTGGGCACTGGTGAACAGTTCCAAACTGTTCCTGATCTCCTGGAGCTCACAGAGCAGTGGAAGATGTGCCTAAGTAGAAAGAAAGCAAGCAGTGCTTTTTCACTGTCCTGTGCTAGTACAGGCATGTGTTTAACTCCTGATACAAGACAGAATGATGACTGATTATTTCTTCTCCTTTTCCTCTTTCTCCTCCTCCCCCCTTCATACCTGCCCTTCTTCCTCTTCTTTATTGCCTCCCGCCTCTCCAGTTTCAGAGACCTCATGACTACTCCCCGCCTTTTCGGTTTGGCACGGTTCCTAACGGAAGTACAGAGAGAAACATCCGGAATAACTACCCCTACATGCACCAGTACATGACCAAATTTAATCAGAAGGGGGTGGAGGACGCCTTGGTCAGCTTGAAAACAGGGTAAGGATGGTGGTGGCTTCTTGTTCTCTGCAGGACCTCCGGCCAATAAACCTTGCAGAAAATACCTCTCTGCATAGCTGATGCTTATCTGTCCTGGTTTTTGTGGTTTGGGGAGAGTGGCTGTGGTCAAGGTCGTCCCAGTTAAGGGCTGGTTTTGTTAATCCGATGAGCTTCACACACATCTTTCTGAGTTGTGCTAAGAAAAAGCAAATCCAAGACACTTCAAAATGCAGAGAACCAGAGGAGTTTCTCACACTGATAAAGAAGTCGCTCCAAATCCATGGGATATTTTAGCCAAAGAGAAAGATCTAACAGGCTTGAGAGTTTCCTTAAAGTGTTATATAGATGTTTATCACATTTTAGGTCTTTTTTTTGGGGGGTGGAGCTAATACCAGGAGCAAAGATAACAGCTTTATATGACAACTAAACATATAATTTTGGTGGCGACAGAAAACATGAAGAAAGAACATTGAGAACTTAAATAGTCTTTATAAACATTCTTGTCTACTTGTCAGAATCACTCACAGAAGCTGCAAAGACTGGACAAGAGTTAAGAGTCTAGACTTTGGAGCTCGAGTGATGTCTTAGTTTGCCTGAGCTGCTATGACAAACTCCACACAGTGGGGTGGCTTAAACAACGGTCATTTTTTGTTTCATGGTTTTGCATGTTGGAGTCCAACATGAAGATGTCAGCAAGGCCATGAATTCTCCCCAAGTCGTCAGCATTCTGATGTTGGCTGCCCTCCATCACGTGGCCATCTCTCTCTACTTTGTGGCTTCTTCTGACTTCCGGCTTATCCCAACTTCTGGTTTCTACTGACTGACTGTGTCCAAATTCCTTCTCTTTATAAGTCACAGGGATTAGGACACACCCTGATTCAATTCGGCCACATCTCAACTAACAATAGCGTCTTCAAAAGGCCCTAGTTACAAAAGGTTCGCACCCACTGGGATGCGGGTTAAACCCAAACATGGCTTTAAGGGGAGGGGGGGGGACGTGACTCAGTCCCCAAGCGCCCTCTCTCCCATCCTTTTATTTACCGTATGACCTTGGACAGTAATTTAATCGCTCTAAGTTTTATGTGTAAATTAGGAATAATCATAGGACCTAATTCAGAAGAGTTTTGTGAGGATTGAGAGAGAAAATTTAATAAAAAAGCATTTTGCACTCTGCCTGACACATAGAAAGTACCTAATTATTGCTACTGTTATTTGTGATAAAGGTTAAATTCTACTCCATGTATTCTGCAAAAAAGTCAGGGACGTGTGAAAGCTTTTTGGAAAGTGATTTTGTTTTAAATGCAGGAGTTGCTTAATGAGGAAAGTTTTGCTTACCCCCAAAATTATAGAGCATCTTGGTCATCAGGAAGGCATGCAGCAGTGCCCTCTCACAGCTCAAGAAATAGCTTCTTCCTGCTTCGGCTGTTGTGTCCGTCTGTCGTGAAGGTCAAGCTGCTCACTTGTGTCTGGTGGGGAGAGAGGGATCCCTTCTAGACCATCGAGCCTTTGGCCGTGAGCATTTTGTCTTTTCAATGTCTGCTTTTGCAACTTCCGTGCTATCTCTGCAGGGCCCGGGAGGGCATTTATTTAAAAATTGAGACCATGCTATATCTAAAACTCATTCACAAACTGCTCATTCTGCCTTGGACTGATTTTTTTTTTTTAATTACTGAAACACTGACTGAAATGCACCGAAGATGTGCAGATAGTAGGTATACTGTTTGATGCCTTGGTACACTTTAACCATCCAGAGCAATTACCAGGACCTCACCAGCCCTCCCAATCCCCTCACCCTGCTTTCCACCAGCCACTCGGACTTCCAAAGCCATCGAGTGGTTTTGCCTTCTACTGTCCGCTTCCTTTTTTCTTCTGTCTTTGGCTCAACAGTCTGTTTGTAAGATTGTTGCTTATAGTTCCAGTTCGTACACTGTCTTGCCTGAATGGAATGTCGTTGCTGGAATATGCCACAAATTCATCTATCCCTTCGAATCTTGTTGAGCACTTGGGTAATGTCCCATCTCTGGTAATTATGAATAATGCTTCTAAGGACATTCTTGCACACATCTTTTGTTGCACAAATGTGTGCATTTCTCTGGTATATACCTAGGACTGGAATTATTGGGCCCCGGACTGTGCATATGTTCAACTTTGTTAGACACAAAGTCGCACTGATTTTGCTGACTTTCCAGCTTAGGGCTGGGTAATTTTTTTTCCCCCACTGTATGATCTTTTAATCAACATGTAGTGTTGCTTTAGACAAACCTTGAGCACCAAATGTGGATGACAATTTGGAGAACTTTGAGGAAGTAAGTGTCAGAATCGAATTGATGCTTGGCTGGTCTCCGCTTCACCCATCTGTCACCCCAAAACACAAAATGGGTTGTTTTCTTTCTTTTTTGGTCATTAAAAAAATAATGCAGACAAAACTGAGTAGAGAAATGGAAACCATCCATGGCCATAAATTGTACAAATTGTTTTTTGCAAGCCACGTAATAATTATAGCATCCATCTGAGCAAGCTGGGCAGATGGTGGTTCACTCTATACTCAATCTCCCATGTGGGTGAAGTTTTGCTCTGTGACTTTAAGCTCAGAAACTAGAGCAAAAGGGCTATGAACCTTACTTTTAAGAAATAACTCCACACACCCTTAGACATGAGGACAAAGCCATCACTGCTCATCCCAGGAGGTTCAGTTTCAGTGGGCTTAATGTCGAGATAAGCCACCTGCAATGTATTTACATGTTCAAAACAAAAAATATGTATTAAAAGATAAACATCTAAGAGTCTGCCTTACATACTGCTCATCTGCCTAGCACCCCCACAGTAACCTTATTTACTAGTTTCCTGTGCATCCTTCCAGGTCCTTCTGTGTCAATACAGAACTACAAAGTTATTATTTTACAGATTTGTAGTCGCATTGTGTGGCTGTACCATAAATAATGTATGCAGTCAGTGCTCTCTTCTTGGACAATTAGGTGGTTTTTCCAATCTTTTGCTATTGCAAGGAACAGTTTAACGAATATCCTTGTGTATGTGGTGCATCTGATGTAGAAAACATTTGTTGAAATGCTGGGTCAAAGACTACATGCAATTGTAGTTTTGATACTGACAAATTTCCCCCCAAAGGAACTTTATACTTACCCAAACAACCTAAGACGGTGCCTATTTCCCCAGTCTTTACCAACACAGTGTGTGATCAATCTTCCAAAAACTTGCTAAGATAATAGGTTAAAATATGTGCTGAAGTATACTTTAATTTGTAGTTTTCCTCGTATCAATGAATTTTGACCATGTTTTTATGTGTAATTAGAGCCATCTGCACTTCCTTTTTGGAAACTTTTCAATAATTTTTCTATTGGTGTGTTACTCTTTTTCTTATAATTTACATATTAGGGTGGTGAGTCCTTTATTTGTGGTGTGATTAAAATTGTCTTCTCCAGTTTGTTGTTTGGTATTTTTTCCCATGCAGATTTTTATTTTTTGTAGTCAAATATATCAGTCATTTTATGGCATGTAGCTTTTGAGTCATAATTCAAAAATCCTTCTCCCTCCTATTTTGGATGATAGCATTTTTAATATTTGGCATTTTCCCTGGTTTATGTCATGAGGTATGACTCCATTCATCGGATGATTATGAGAACCAAAATTTGAGAACCACCACCCCAGGGCTGCACCAAGACCTCCGGCCTATTTGTGTTCGTCGTGTCTTCCCACCATCTACCATGAGACTGCTCGTCTTCCAGTGTCTACTTTACCCGCTTTGTGGCCTTCCCTCCCATTTCTCATCTGTTTCCCCTTTAAAACATTTTTCATTATGAAGCACATCATTTTAAAATATGAAATACACAAGCATATACCATTTAAGGAGCAATGATAAAATGACCTTCTCATGTGCTCAGTTTTAAAAACATAGAAACATGGTCCTTCCCCTCCTTCACCACATACAGCCTCTCTTGATGGCGCTGTCCTTCTGGAAGATAGAGGGAGTTGCACCATCTGCTCCTGCATAGTTAAACTTCAGGGATCCAGATTCCCTTTTGGTTACCCCCCACACCATAAAACCCAGGAGACCTTGACTTTGACCACCCAGAGCGTGTAGATCAGCTGCTGGGTCCTCCACCCACAAGTCTCAGGAACAGGAACGTCTCATTGCCTTGGTAACACCAGCTGCTTGGCAAAGCCAAGTGCATACACAGGAGGGTCAATGCAAAGGTGAGGCCTCTTTATGGAAGGCCATTTCTCAGGAGGGCCTTGGACACAAGAGGGGGCACGCTGGAGTGGTCTTCAGTGATGGCCGAGTAAGTCCCAGCCAAGTCTGAGACCAGGCTCCAACATCAGCGAGCTGTGGCCTGGGACAAGTCATGTTGTCTTTCTGAGTCTCAGTTTCCCCATCTGAAACTCTTTGGACTCCTTGATCTCTAAGGTAATTTTGAGGTTCTTTCATTCATATTGAGAGACGTGTACTTCGAGGCAATATGTAAAGGATAGACCTGCCAGATGCTTATGTTTAGATCCATAATCACTTGAAGAAGAGTGTAGGTAGAGGGGAACATGCAACTAAAGAAAGTTTCATTTTTCTTTGAAATCTACAATGAATGAAGAAAAATCATCCCAGAAATTATCAGGTAAATCAGTGAGAAAATAGGATTCGATGTGCAGACTTTGACAAGGATAGGATTTTTCAGAAGCAGACCTGTTGCAATATGTGGGGCTTCTCTGAAACAAAGGTAGATGAGCAATTAATGACCCCAGGTTTCTGAACCAGTGTTTCTCAAAGTGTAGACCAAGAGCCACCTGCACAAATCATGAGGGGTGCGAATAAAATTGTGAAACCCTGAGCCTCCGGGGGTGGAGGACCTGGGAATCTGCATGCTTTAACAAGCACCTCAGATGATTCCAATGTATGGTAATTAGATTTTGAGAACCTCTGCTCTAAAGGAAAGAACCGAAGCTTAAATGAGTGCAGACGGATTTAGATTTACAAATGCTCTGTCATCAGAAGCTGATGTTTTCCAAGCAGTTTTGGCAAGTGGACAAAACTGCAAGCATAGCATTTACACCAGATTTAAATGAAACAATCAGCCTCCCTAAGACTCCAAAGAGCCTAATAGTTCAAGGCACAGTGGAATAGTTCACGGTTTTGTTTTGTTTTGTTTTGTTTTTTGATTGATTTTCATGAACAATCATGCATATATAAAATAATGAAAAAAAATCCCAATTTCCTTTAGTAGCATCACTCTTTAGTCCTCAAAGCCCCCATTCCCTATGTGATTTCATTCCCAGCCGTACATTCTTGGGAAACCAACAGGCCTCTTTCATTGAGTCCTTTGAGAGAAGAATTGGAAGGGAGGGCTGTCTTTTGACCAATAAGCATCTGTCCACAACGTTCAAGTTATCCTCAATGATGAATCTGTAAGAATAAAAGGGCGAAGGTGGTCATAGCTATCTGCAAATGTCAGAAAAGTCTTCACAGTGAGGTGGCCATTGAATCCAGGTTTGCAAAGCCTGTGCAACTCAGGAACCCACGTTTTTGTTAGCCCCACCTAGTGACTGAGGTGTAGATCAGATGTAGGTTAATTGACTGAATATTGGAAGATGAAGTTCTGCCTGCAGTGGACAGGACAAGGAAGAGGACAGGCAGGCCAGGAGGCAGGAGCAGGTGAGCAGAGGCATGGGGCACTCGAGTCTAGGCTCGGGCACGTGAAGTTGGATGTGCCTTTGGGACGCCATCATCATATTCCCATATCATCTTTGCACTTGTTGATACATTTGCATTTGTGAGATACAGTGCTGGGTACTTTAGATGCATTATCTCATTTAAGACTCACCCCAAAATCCTATGAGCTGGTTACCTTTATTATCCCCCTTTAGAGATGAGAAGACTGAGGCTCAACAAGGCTAACGAATCAGCCAACAAGCTATTTAACCAAATAACCACGTTGTAGAAGTATTAGATGTAGGAGTTAGTATTCAAACCCATGCTTGGAAGTGCTACTGAGGCCATTGGATTTAAGGGGTTAGAGCTTCAAATTCAGGGAAGAATTGTCCACTAATGTTACATATTTGAAATATATATATATATATTCCTTAACTATACTGATACATATCATAAACATATATGTATATATACATGATGACCTGAGAATTGATGAGATCACAGCAGCCTCAGTACTTTCCTCTAAAGGGACTGGTTTGGAGATCTCGGAGTCACCAAGACAAAGGAGGACCAGGAAGGTGTTATGCCTCCTCATTGAAGTTTATTCCCTATGCAGAGCAAGTGCTTCAAGGATTCATTTGAACGGTTTCAATTGCCGTGTTTATCAGCCAAGTAGAATCAAGCTCGGAGGGTTCATTTTCAGCTGCTGAGTTCAAAAGAAGGCACAGCCACCAGGGTCGGCACACTGTTCTCCTAAGTGGGATAACACCATCTCCAGAGGAAATCAGATCAACAATGACCTCGTTTCTGAGATCCACCCCCACACTGCAGATAAACTCGAAAATAATTGCTCCCACATCATAGAGTTAGGATTTTTCCTTATTAAAAACTTGGAGATGCATAGACATCTTTTTCTGTACTTGGATTTTTTTTTCTTTTTAAAACTATTAAAACCATATTAAAGGATTTTTTAAGCCACCCATCAAAAAGAGTTAAAAATAGGAAGACCGAAAAAAGACGTTGAATAGAGCGCAATCTTAATTTTGCAAACTCAGAGAGGGAGAGAAGGAAAGTGAGGCCAAGGAAGAAAGAAGACTTCACCAAAATGTTGTCAGAGGTGTTGTTAGGTGATGGGATTATGGTCTTCTTTATACCCTGTTATATTTAGCAAATTTCCTACAAAGAAAATATTGCTGATCATAATCAGAAAAAAGGTTTCTTCTGAACACAGGTCTTCGTTTCTTCCTGCATTTCTTTCAAGTGTCTCTGCTCACATTTATATATTTTACGTTCCTTTTGATGGGTGTACGTGTTTTGCTTCTCTCAGTTAAACCTATACAGTTTCATTAGACAGTTTTCATGCTTAATGACTGTGTGATATTTAGTTAGAGAAATATTCATTAATTTAACCTTTCACTGCCTTGTGTTTCCATCATATGCTGCCTGGCATTGAAGGGCACTTAAAGAAGTTGTGATTTAAAGAAACTTGCCGAGACTGGCAGTCCTACAGCCTCTTTCAAACTTCTATGCAGGGAGCAGCCCTGCCTGCCTTCAGTTCCATCCCTGCTTCCGTCTTGTAGGCAATGAGATTTTTGTAACTACTCATAGTTTCCTTTTTTGCTTGGGCTACTCCTTAATTCAGAGTTTAATTTGCAACCCTCCTTTAAAACTTGCAGAGGAGCTTATGACTTGAATATCTGTTTACTGACTTTCCCTACGACCTTGGCTACTATTCCCCTCTGAATTCACTTAACTCGAATTGCTGTATCCTTATGTTTAAACCTTGTTTTACTGCATTTTGCATAAGCCACCTGAATTGGTTTGGGAACTCAACGAAGTATTTCTTAGAAACTAGCAACATTTAAGAAGATCTCAACTATATACCAGGTGCTGTTTTGAATCTTTTGCCTGCATTATCCTATTTAAACTTCATAAAACCCTATGAGACAAAGCTTTTCATGATTCCCATTTACAGTTGGGAAACTGGCATAGAATTACTTAGACTGCTTGTCTGGGGTCAGGCTTACTCCAGAGCCCTAGCTCCAAGTCCCAGTTTAAAGAATAAACAAGATCGTTCCGTAGCGTCAGGACAATTCGGCTGTTTCTGGTTGCCTGCTATTATAGGCACCCCAGGAACAATTGTGTTCACACTGACTTTAAAATGTCTGGTTTTTCCTTTGACAGCCTCAATACTGCTTTTATTTCTTATGCATAATTTTTATTTTGAAATAATTTCAAACTAAACAGATCAGACGCAAAAGCAATGCCAAAATCCCTACAGAGAACTCCAACTTATTTCACACCCAGGGCCCCAAATATGGATTTTAAAAGGGCCTCTCCTGAGACGGGGAAGAGAAATAAGCTCAAGAAAGAAATGTGTTCCTTCTGTTGGGAGCTGAGTGGTTAGAAAACTCCTCGAGGGGAGGACCGCGAGGAAGCCAGACTCCTGGCGGATTCCACCCCACAGAGATCGTGTTTTCTTATTGATTGCTGAGCTCATTTCATCCTGATTCAACCCTGCCAGATTCGGGATGTCTCCATTTTACAGAGGGGAAAGCTGAAGCTCAG
>PVKH010033608.1:0-10621 GCA_004027955.1 Chaetophractus vellerosus | reverse complement strand
CGGGAACAGAGGAACCCGGAAGCCTGAACCCTGGAGACGTCGGCAGCCATCTTCCTCCAACACGTGGACTTTGGTATGGGAAGAAATTTATGCTTTGTGGCCTGGTAACTGTAAGCTTCTACCCCAAATAAATACCCTTTGTAAAGACTGACCAATCTTTGGTGTATTTCAAAAGGCACTCCTGTGGCTGACCAAAACATCATCTCATAGATTGTTTTAAAAAATTAATATAAAATTCACATAACATAAAATTCACTATTTTAACCCATGTAAAATGCACAATTCTGATTTTTTTTTTAGATTTATTTATTTTATTACACATCTCCCCTACCCCCCCGCTGCGGCGACACGCCGAGACTGGTCACTGCGCAGGTGCAGCTTTCCCTGCTTGTGGGTGGCTTCTGCTTCCATTCACGGCCGGCTCTCAGTTTGTGGGTGGCTGGCTGCACTCCATTCACGGGCGACCTGCCCTGCCCGTGGCAGCTTTTTGCCCTGCCCACGGCGGCTCTGGCCCACCCATGGCAGCTTGCCATTCTCAAGGTAGTCTGCCCACTAGGAAAGGTCCCCGGGAACCGAACCTGGGGCCTCCCATGTGGTATGCCGGTGCCCTATCCACTGGGCTATCCAGCCGGCCCCCCAATTCTGATTTTTGATACACTCACAATGTTGCCACATGGCAGGACACAGGGATTACTAGTAGCTGACTTTGTTGAGAAAGCATCTCTGAAAGTGGCTTGATTTGGACATTTCATGGCCTTGAAACTGTAAGCTTATACCCTAATAAATTTCCCATTATAAAAGCCGACCCATTTCTGATACTCTGCATCAGAAGCCCTTTGACAAACTAAGACACCATCCTAGTAAGTGTTAAGTGGTTTCTTGTGGCTTTGATGTGCATTTCATTGATTAATAATGATGTTGAGCATCTTTTCATGTACTTAATTTCCATTTGTATATCTTCTTTAAAGAATTATCTATTCAACTTTTTTGCCCATTTTTAAATTGGGTTATTTGTCTTTTTGCTGTTGAATTGTCACAAAATACTAGTGTATATATTATATCCATTGTCAGAATATTAGATCCTTATCAGGTATATGATGTGCAAATATTTTCTCTAATTCAGGAGGTTGTGTTTTCACTTTATTGAGAGTGTTCATTGAGGCACAAAAACTTAATTTTGATGAAGTCCAATTTACCTATATTTTATTTTGTTCTTTGTGCTTTTGAATCCATTACTAATACAAGGTAATGAAAACAAGGTAAGGGATATATGCCCCTATGCTTTCTTCTAAGAGTTGTATAGTTGAAGCTTACATGTAGGTCTTTGATCCATTTTGAGACAATTATTGTATATGGTGTGAGGTAAGGGCTTAACTTCATTCTTTACCATGTAGATATCTAGTTTTCCCAATATTATTTGTTGAAGAGGATATATTTCTCTATTGAAAGGCCTAGGAACTGTTAACAAGTATCCCCTAAATATAGGTGTATGGATTTATTTATGGACTCTCAATTCTATTTCACTGGTCAATATTCCTATCCTTATGCCAGGACCACACAGCTTTACTGTAGCTTTGTCATAAGTTTTGAAATTGTGACGTGTGAGTCCCCGTACTTCGTTCCATTTCCAGGTTGTTTGGCTAAAATTCATATGGAATTCCTTGCAATTCCATATGAATTTTAGAATCAGCTAATCCATTTCTTCAGAAAAGGCTGCTGGAATTTTGGTTAGGAATTTTATTAGATTTGTGAATCTGTTTTGTAAGTATTGCCATCTTAACAATATTATGTCTTCCTGTCAGCAAACATGGGAATTTTTCCTTTTATTTAGGTCTTCTTCCATATCTTTAACATTGTTTTGAAGTTTTGTACAAATATTATATCTCCTTGATTAAATTTATTTTCTAAGTGTTTTACAATTTTTCATGCTAATGTACATGGATTTTTTTAAAATTTCATTTTTGGATTGCTCATTGCTAATGGATAGTTATACAACTCATTTTTGTATGTGTATATTTTATTCCACAATTTTGTTGAGCTTTTTTGGGGGGGGCTTCCATATATTAATATAAGAGCATGCCATCATGGAATAGAGAAAGTCTTATCTTTTCCTTTTCAACTTGAATGCTTTTTATTCCTTCTTCTTGCTTATTTTCTCCAGGTAGAACTTCCTGTATTTTTGAATAGATGGGGTATGAGGAGACATCCTTGCCTTGTTCTGATCTTAGGTGGAAATCTTTCAGTCTCTCACCATTAAGTATATTCTTAGCTGTGTTTTGTTCATAGATGTCTTTTATCAGGTGGAGGAAATTCCCTCTTATTCTTAGTTTGTGGAGCATTTTTCTTTTTTTAACAGAAAAGTGTTGGTTTTTGTCAAATGATGTGTCTGCATCAAATGAGATCATCATGTGGTCTTTTCATTTATTAATATGGTATATTACATTGATTTTCATATGTTGAACCACTCTGCATCCTGGGAAAAATCTCACATGGTCATGGTGTATAATTTTGTTTGTTAGAGTTTTGCTGCTGGTTTTATTTTCCTTACTTTTAAAGAAGCTTTGATTACATCGTTACATGGAAAATGTAGGGGATTTCCATATTCCACAACCTTCCCCCTCCCATACTTTATCCCACTGAGTACATCTTTCATTAGTGTGGTGCATTTGTTACAACTGATCAATACATATCGAAGCATTGCTACTAACTATGGCCTATAGTTTATAGACTATATAAACTACATACTATATAAACTATAGACTTTATAGTCATATCTTCTAGACTCTAGCTCTGTAAGCAGACTCACAGAGCTAGAGTCTAGAAGATAGGTTTAGAGGAGACAGGAAGGGAGTAGAGGTTTGTAAGCCAATGCTCATATGGGCAAAGCTATTGTAAGATCGAACAGTGTGCTTGGGCAGTGAATGGGTGTGAGAGTGGTGCAGTGATTTATTTGATTGGGTTTGGTGGTGTTGGTCTGTGAGGGAGAGAATGGGGACCTGGGTTCAAATATCCATGGAAGGGAGGGGAGGGCTGGAGGAAGGAGCAGGTGAACTCTGGGGAATGGCAGGTCTGTGGGTAAAACTACAATGTTGGGAATATTCTTTTGGTAAATATGGGATGGGAACGTTACTGCTGTATGGTGTTGGGAGTGGGGGGATATGCAGGATAGGGTGCACCTGAAGCATGCTTCCATGTAAGTGTTCATCTTGTCATAGTGTGTATCTCAGTGGGTGGAGACCCACACAATAAGCAAGAAAATATTAATTTCCCATCCTGGGGAGTCCTACTATATGCTCAATTAGAGGAAAGAGAATCCCTCGAGAACACAGGCAGTGCCAGTGAAACAGTCAGACCAAAATGTCAAGCACTCAATATTAGTGCAAGTAACTACGAATCTTATTCTTCAAAAATTGAAACTTAGTGGTTACCATAGGTTGTGAGGGGATGTGGAGGGAAGAACAGAACAGATGGAACATAGGACAGTTTTAGGGCATTAGAATTGTTCTATATGATCTTGCACTAATGGATACAGGCCATTTTAAATTTTGTTAAAACCTATAAAAGTATACAGTCCAAGCTGTAAACCAGAAATGTAAACCATTGGCCATGGTTAGTAGCAATGCCTTAATATTTGTACATCAATTGTAACAAATGTACCATCCACATGGTAAAATGTTATTAATAGGGGGGTCCCCAATATTTTCTATGTGAGTTTTCTGTAACCTAAAGCTTCCTTGAAGATTAAATGCAAAACATAAGACACTGGGGGAATATATGGAAGAAATTGTCACTCTACATACAAGACAACAGATCTTACAGTGATGAAAGTCACAATGTTAAAAATTTTTGTATTATTTCAGTTAAAATTTTTTTGCATTTTATTTGTTATTTTAAAAACTATTATTTCACTACTTATTAATGTTATTTGGTTATTTTCTTGGCTTTGCTTTTAGAGAGGTTTTGGATCACAGAAGGGTCACAAGTGTGGCAGGGGAGGATTACTGTTGGAGGGTATTGCTGATGGGGGGATATGTGGGGAGGGATAGACTTGAGGCATACCTCTAAGGCATATGAATATGTTCAAGTGTTCATGGGTGTTGTGTCAGAGGATGGAGACCCATACAATAACTGAAAGAATATTGAATTCCCATCCTGGGGAGTTCTGCTACATTCTCTAATAAAACAGCAAGAATCCCCCGAGTAACAGTGCCTAGTGAAGGAAGATAGACCATTAGGCCCATCCCTTGGTATTGACGATTGTACTTATGAACCTTTTCTTGTGAAAATGAAACAGCTTAGTATTATATATTGCCTGAGAATTACATCCTGATAGCCTCCTTGTTGCTCAAATGTGGCTTTTCTCTAAGTCAAACTCAGCATATAAACACATTACCTTTCCCCCAGCATGGGACATGATTCCTGGGGATGAGCCTCCCTGGCACTGAGGGATTAGTACCTAGTGCCAACTAGCAGTGTATCTGGAAAAAGACCATGACCAAAAGGGGAAATAGGAGATAGAAATGAGTTTTTATGGTCAAGAGATTTCAACGTGAGTCAGGAGGTCATTCCAGAGGTTACACTTACGCATGCCTCAGCAGGATCTCTTTGACTCCCACAGTAAACAGTGCCTCAAACACCAGGGCTCCTGAGAGCTCTAGAGACATCCAGATACTATAAGCAAAGTAGACATGCTCAGGAGTCTGGCCCTCTGTCATTGGGCCTTACTCTGGCATTTTTGCCCCCAAGTGTAACAGAGGTAGACTTATTTATAGTTTCCCTACACATGGCTCTTCTGCCCCTTTTATTTGAACCTATAATTAGCACAAAACTTGTTAAATATATGTTCCAATGACTTAAATCTTTGGCCTGTTCTTGTGCTGGTTGAGCCCTGAATCTCAGCAAAGTTGCAACACCTACTCTCCAGTTCATTGGAGTCACCCAGGGCAACGAACAAGGAGGTGATGATGGACAATGCCCATCCCAAGGAACAGAGAATGTATGCAACTGCAAGTAAGATAGTTCCATCTATCTGCCCCATGGGACCCAGACCATTATATATTTTGTCATAAAATACAAAATTGTGAGGGATAGACCATGGTTAGTAGCAATGTTTCAATATGTGTTCATCAATTGTAACAAACATACCATACTAATGAAGTTTGTTGTTAATGTGGGGAAGTGTGGGCACAAGAGGGGATGGGGCATATGGGAATCCCCTAATGTAGCATTTATGTAACCTAAAGCTTCTTTTAAAATAAAAAATAAAGAACACAAAAACTTTTTAAAAATTTAAAAAAAGAAAAACAAAGAAAGAAGAGTGTCAATGCCATGGTTGGGAACCTGATTTCAATTACTCAGATTTGTTTCTTCAGTTCATCAATCTTAGATAGTCATGCTGAGGGCTGCAGGGGTTACAGAAAGGTTTATGGCCCATTATTATTGTTGTTATAATGACTATTATGCAACATTTATTAGGTTTAAAAAATATAGAGGCATAATGAAAATAACAGTTCAACCCATTTTTTTTAGGAGTACAAGGAGTTGAACCCAGGACATCATACATGGGAAACAGGCACTCAATAACTTGAGCTACATCCACTTCTGACTCACTCTTCTTTAGGAGAAAAAAAAACTAAAAGAGAGATATGAGATAGGTAAACTAGGTATATAGTTGCTTCCATTTTGAATTGATGAATTTAGTCCTGATTCAATAGAAACCTCCTCTATTGTCCTGTAGGAATAGGACCAGTCTGTGTCACAGCAAATTATCTTTCTTACAAGGCTTTAGGTACCATCACCCAGCTCCTTAGTAAAGTAGCAATGGGAGAATTGGTCCTGATTGAGTTAGTTCAGTTGGCATCAGAGACACAAGAGACTAATTGGTCCCGAAGTTGTGGAGCCTCTTTAAAATACAAGTTATGCAATACTTCTGGGCTGGGTCAGAGGATTCTCAACTGGGGCAGGTGGAGGAGGATTTTTAGATGACCACAAATACAAGCTGTCCAAGAGCCAGTTCCTTGAGGCTTGAATACCTCCTACCATCTCTAGCATTATTTACTTTATATATTTAATATTTAAAAACATATCTGCTTTAGCTTCAGTTGATGCAAAATAGCATAATATTATAGATTGAGTACTACTTCAAACATTTCTAATATGAGTTAAAGTAAAAGCATAACTATTTTTTTTAAAGTGGGTCTGTGAATCACCTCAAATCATCATCCTTAAAAGATGCTGTGTAGTACCTCACAGGTGCTCAGGAAAGTTTTGGTCATGTAACTTGATGTCCTGATTTTAACTCATGACCTAGGACCACCTTGGTGAAGAAGTTATCATAAAAGGGGAAAGCAGCCTTCTTCTTTCTCCCCACCCACATGGTATCAGCATGGTTCTAGGGAGGCTCTCTGATCCAGAATCCCAGGTGACCAGCATGAAGGCCTCTAGTCTGTGTCCAAGTATAGAACAATGGTCTAGAACAGGGGTTCTTAACCTTTTTTGTTCCATGAACCCCTTTGCCAGTTATGTGGTATATTAGTCAGGGTTCTCTTGGGAGACAGAATCAACAGGAGATATCTGTCAAGAAAATAAGATTTTATAAGAGTCTCTCACGTGACTGTGGGGATGCACGAGTCCAGGTTTCACAGGCAGGCTGCAAGCCAGGGGCTCCAATGAAAGACAGATGAAAGGTCCTTGATGAGTTTCTGGGAGAAGTTGGCTGTCCAAAGATGAGCTGGGAAATTCTCTCTGAATGTTGAAATCACTTCCCCTAAGGCAGTCAACTGATTGGATAAAGGCATCATCCATTCATGGTCCAATTTTCCTGATTGATGCAGATGTAATCAGCCATTCATGCAGTAAACTTGCTGGTGATCAGTTTCTTGTATTACAATTAGCCCAGTGCTTGCTGGACTAATACACTTGGTCACACTTACCTGGCCGAGTTGACACATTAACTATTACATGTGGAAACCATGGACCACTTCTCAGAATGTAGCAGCAGATTGTTTTATTCCAATCAATATTGGATGACAGAGAAAAAAAAGTTAATTTTTTTTCAATTCAAGCTCACTAACCCCCTGAAATCCATGGACCCCTCGTTAAGAACCCCTGGTCTAGAATCTAGGTGCTGGTGTTGCAGTGTGGACTGACAGGGGACCTGTTGTAACACCAACATATCCCTGCCCCAAATTCTCCAGAGGGAGAAATGGGTCATGGAATTCTGGCATAACAGCACCTGGTTGGGACTGTGGGCTTAGCAGACTTTTGGTTGACATATAAATAAGCACACTTAGATGGCAAGTTTACATAGAACTTCCATCAGAAATGATTGTTAGGGCTGTTACAACCACTGTTTCAGTGGGGATTTATGGATATCATTGTATTGTTTTATTACTTTAACTCATTGTGATCTATTGTATGAAAAGATACCCTAATCACCCAATTTGTTTCTATGTTTTTTTTTTTTTAGTTAGGCCAGTAGTTTCTTAAGAAAATGAGAGAAAAGAATAGAAATGGGAGAAAATAACAGATTATGGGTCTCCAGGTGTACTTGCAGAGTGCTCCAATTAGAGAGAGAGAGAGAGAGAGAGAGAGAGAGAGAGAGAGAGAGAGAGAGAGAGAGATTTTTGCTTGTGTGGCTACTTTTAAGGCATTAAACATTCCTCTCCTTGCTAATGTTTGGGAGGAGAGGTCTCAGCTGTTTGCTGTTTTGATTGATTACCCCACTTGTCCATTCCCCATAGGGGCCAATGATAAGGCCCCTTGAGAATACCCAGGGCTTTTCCATGATCCCAGACTACATTTCGTTAAAATGGAGAGTTCTCATGGGATTCTTCCAGTAGCTTTCTGCTGGGAGTTTTTCCCTCAGGGGGTTTCCCAGCAGGATTTGATGTCCACATGATTTCACTGGCCTGGTGTACGCCCTTTGGTATTATGAAAGAGTGTCATTCTGGAGGCAATGTCCATTGTATATCTGGCCATATCAAGCCATTGCTGGCTGCTGCAGGTGTCTGAAACTGCTTCATACTCTGCATCCACTTCAAGAGCATAACTAGAGATGTAGTATATACTTTAATTGTTTTAAGGGTCAGTGACCTACTTAGCCAACAATGCAAATGGAGGGGCATCATGCAGGGTATTTTGGCCTGGATTCATTGCACAAGAGTTTGACAATACTGAAGGCTGTATCTTTTAATCCTTACACACTTTTAAACCCTTCCAATGCAATGCATAACATATTAAATGAACTTAATTCTTTTAGTACTTTGCTTTTTAATTCTATGCCTTTATCATGATTGTGTTAATCAACAGGGATTTTACTTTAGCAGCATAGGAAAAACTACTTCATTATTTTATGAAAGCCTAAGTATCCCAATGGAATCAAGGTTATCTTTCTTTACCACTAGTTTATTTTTTTTATTAATTTAAAAAAATACATATGTTTTTATTTTTTTCATATATATGTGGATTACACAAATATTACACAAAAAATATAGAGATTCCCTTATGCACTGCTCCCCACACCTCTGAAACCCTCCCACATAAGCCACATCCTTCATTAGTGTGGTACATTCACTGCAATTGACAAATGCATCCTGGGGCATGGCCATTGAGCATGGACCATAGTTCACATTGCATTTTACACTCTCTCCCACACAATTCTGCAGGGTCTGGGAAGATATATAATGCCTATATCTGTCATTGCCATGCTATTCAGGAGGACTCCAAAGTCCCCCCCAAAATCCCCGCATTACACCTATCTTTTCCTCCCCCTGCCCCCAGAGACTCCAGTGGCCAATGCCTCCACATCAATGCTGTAATTTCTTCCATTGCTAGAATCACAACAAGTCTACTGTAGAATACCAGTAAACACACTATAGTCCATAGTTCATGCCCTAAACTTGAGGTTTCTGGGATGGTGATGTCTACTCCACCTGTAATTGAGAGGGGAATTCGATCCCATACAGCCAATGGATGGGACTTTCTTGCTTGCAGTTGTAGGCTCTCTCATTTCCCTGGCATGTTGATTGTCAATCCTCACCTCCTTGTTAGTTGTCCTGGGCGAGTCCAAAGAACTGGAGAGTAGGTTTTGCAACTCTGCTAAGGCTCAGGGCCCAGCTGGCACATGGACAGGCCAAAGATTTAAGACTCTTGGATATACACCTACCCACTCCAGCATCAAGTATAGGTTCTAACTGAAGGGACAGATGAGCCATGTGTAGGGAAGCCATAACTGTGTCCAACTCTGTCACTCTCAGGAGCACAAACTCCAAAGTAGGGCCCACTGGCAAGGCAGCAAACTCAGGAGTCATCTGTCCTGACCATAGGACCAGGGTATCTCCAGAGCCCTCTGGAGCTCCACTATTTGAGGAAGCATCCACTTTGGTAGTCCATGAGATCCTGCTGAGATGTGTATAAGTGTATAAGTGTTAGCTCTGAGATGACCTCTCAACTCCCTTTGAAGTCTCTTAGGCACATAAACTCATTTGTCTTAACCTTTTCCCCCTTTTATTCGAGGTCTTTTTCCAGTTGCATTGCTAGTTGGTGCTTGGTAGTAATCCCACGGTACCAGGGAGACTCATCCCTGGGAGTCATGTCCCACACTGGGGGGAATGTTATGCATTCATATGCTGAGTTTGGCTTAGAGAGAGTCCATATTTGAGCAACAAGGAGGCTCTCAGGAGGCAACTCTTAGGCACCTCACAACTCTAGGCTAAGTTTCAATTTCAAGAACTCACAAGTATAGCTATCAATATCAAGGACCCATCAATGGACCATCCTCCTTCGACAGTCATTGCTCCTGCACTTGGGGGACCATTGGTGCTCCATTAGAGAACATAACAGACCTCTCCAGTGTGGGAATTCAATATTCTTTCATTTATTGTGTGAATCTCCACCCACAGTGACAATGCCCTGTGAACATTTTGAACACATTTATCTACCTTATATGTATGTCTAGGTGAACTTGCTCCTATGTATCTCACATCACTGACACCCCATATCAATGATCTTCCCCTGACCCAGTTGTAACCTTTCTGTGATCCAAAGCTTCTTCAAAAATGAAGCCAATAAAATGGCCAACTACACTTAATAGGAAAATGAAATAATAATGGTAGGTTTAAATATAATAAATCAAAAAAATAAAAATTAAAAGAAAACTAAAACTAAAATAAAATTTAAAAATTCGGGTATTTAAAAAATAATGAAAACTATTAAAAAACTTTTTTTTAGCATTTTGCCTTTCATCACTGTAATATCCTTTGTCCTGTATGTACAGTGACATTTTCTTCCATTTATTCCCCAGTGTCTTACTTTTTTACATTTTCTTTTCAAAGAAGTTTTATGTCACAGTACAGTCACATAGAGAATGCAGGGGACTCCCATACACCCAACATCCTTCCCCTTTTCCCGCCTCTGGTATTAATACCTTTTTTTATATGTGGATGATACATTTGTTACAACTGATATACAAATATTGAAACATAGCTACTAAACATGGTCAATGGTTTACATTATGGTTTACATTTTAGACCATACACTTCTATAGATTTTGATGATATGTAACGGCCTGCGTCCATCATTACAAGTTCATGTAGAACACTTCCATTGTCCACGAAATATC